>PVHX01006748.1:58121-97812 GCA_004024805.1 Geosciurus inauris
TGCATTTAAATACATGTTATCAAACATAACAGAAAAAAAACAAATTTTCAGAAGCTGTACACACTATTCACTGAAAACATTTGTTGAGGCAAATAGAAAAAAAAATTATTACAATCATAATTTTTCTAACTTTGCACAAAATTATAAGCAGATTACATTCTTCATATTAAACATCTTTATATGCACTTTCAATGAACAGACATTTCTCTGTGGTGTATTCATACATGTACAAAGGAAAGTTAGGTCAGATTTATTTCACTGTATTTTTAGCTAGAACTCATGAGGGGTGAATTCCTTCAGTTTTAAGCATTTGAAAAAAATTTTTGTCCTCACTCTATCATTTGAAACTCTGAGTATAAAATCATGGGATGATAGTTTCATTTTTCTTAAGCCCTTGAAGTTGCTATACTATTGTGTCCCGGCCTCTGCTGCTAACGAGAAGTGTCAGTTTAGTGGCCATTTCTTTCTAGGTAATCTGTCTTTTCTCTATGCTATGATAATGATCTTCTCTGTGTTTGGGTATGCTGTAATTTTACTCTGATAGTTCTAGGTCTAATCTGACTTTCTTGATTCTACATGGAATTTCTTGTGTTTTTAAATCTGCCAGATTATGGGTTTTGTCTGTTTTAAAAGGTTCTTGGTAATGATTTCTTTAAATTTTGTATCACACATAATCCTATACTCCTTCCATTTTATCTTTCCAAACCATTAGATATATTTGGAATCTTCTTACTTGATTTACCATATGTCTTTAACCTCTTTTGTATATCCTCATTTTCCTTCTCTCTCTCCCCCTCTGTGTGTGTGTGTGGGTGTGTGGGTGTGTGTGTGTGTGTATGCCTTTAGTCTTTTAACTCAATTTTTTCATGTCCAGAAGTCATACTTAGTTCTTTATCAAACATGCCTATTTCTTTTATTGATTTATAAGTTAAATTTAATTTTTAATAGTAATTATTTAAACATATTTAATTTATCATTCTCACCAGACTCTTTTAATATCAAAGTTCTCAGACTATTAATCATTGTTATGGAGAGATTTTTCCCTAGAGATATCTATAATTTTGCATTTATTTTTTTTCTAGGCATTTAAGGAGTGTCACTAAATGAAAATCAATCTTACAGTCATTGTTCAGTTTGGAGTTTTCTGGCATAATCAAAGTTGGTCCCCTACTTAAATTAAACCTCAAAACTACATGAAGCACAATCCTAGATTTAAAGAGTTGTCTTTTGTTTACTTCCAATTAAATCCTATATACATAAATTTGCACAGTTTCCCTGCCTCCTTCCCTCTGTCAGAGGAAATACTGTTTTTTTCCTATTCCATCCTTTATGATCTTGACTTTATATAAAAAATAAATAAAAGTCTTGGTTTAAACTGTCTGGCTCAAAAAACATCAAGATATCATCTTATGTTTCCAAGTTGTAACTAAATGTTACAGAAACCGACTCTGTTCTGCCCCTGACCTGACCCCAGGCAGCGACATTATCAGCTCTTCAGATTGTGCTCTCTTGTCACTTCATTTCTTAAAACTGAAGAATTAGAATTTTTTTATTCTAAACTCAGTTTGTGCATTTAAAGGATTTTTTTCTTATATTTAGTTCAGTTGCATAGGTGCCATAACAAAGGGTGCTAACAACAGGAGACTTCATTAACTTCATAGCTTGATATACATATTACCAGAATCACAAAGCCCTTCAGTGACTTTCCATCCTCCTCCACCTGCTGCTGTTTGCTGTGACCTGTGAGAAAGGCAGGGGAGGAGGTGGGGTGAGGAGTACCAGACTGGGAATCCTTAGTCCTAGTGAATACCCCCAGCCTTATCTCTACTTTGCCATGTTTTCTTTGGCAGATTCTCTTTTCTCTTTGTGCCCTATATTTTCCAGCCACAAAATAATAGACTTAGATAATGTAACCTTGGTTGAGGACTCAGAGGATTGCCTAGTGTTGTGTTGTATACATTGCATTATGTGTGTTACATTACATAATTCACACAAAAATCTCTCAAGACAGGTAATATCTCTTTCTTTTATGAATTGCAAATACACATGATTAAATAATTTAGCCAAGAGCTCAAAGCAAAGTCACAATTTGAATATAGGTCTATTTAATTCTAAAGCCTGTCAGTAAGCCCTATGTTAGTTTTGCCTTTATTTTCTACAAGATAATAATGAAGATCCTGTCATCCTTAACCTTCTCTGAGTCTCTATCAATTCCATATATATGTGTAACTTTCATTTTTCACCCAGTCTCATTCAGGGTCTCAATGTTCTCGTCTCTACAAATCTAATTCACTCTTGTCTTTCTCACCCCAGGTCACTGCCACATATAATTATTGGCTGAATTAGTATTCTATGAATGTTTTTATACAGGATTCTTGCAATATGGTTTCTGAAAAGCTGGCAATGTGTCTACATATATTCACACACACATATCACAACAAGACCAGGCATGATGCATACTACTTACTGCTGAAAGATCCTTTATAAGAAAGGATTTGGGCTTTTTTATTTTTTTAAATAGGAATTTCCAAAGAACAAGATAAAAAATACATTTAATTTTCTCAGAATTAAAATGGCCTTCTCTGTGTATTTAGATTGTTTGAAATGTGCTTCCTTCTGAAATAAAATCATGTTGAGCAGAGAAAAAGAAAGAAGTAAAGCATATTAAAGCCTTGGTATTCATGATGGAGCAGATTCAGCAGATACTTTTTTTACGTTTATTCATTGCTGCAGTCCATACATTTATTAAATGAATAGTTATTGGGCTTTCATTTGTTTGCTAATTATTTATTGAGCACCAGAAATTTGATAAGCTTTGAGGATAATGTAGATAAGAAAGATGTAGCACCTGTCCTTGTGGAACTTAGAAACTGGTGCAAAGGCTAACAGTGAGCAGTCACTCAGGTTGAGTCGTCTGATGTGAAGGGAAGGAAAGAATGTACTACTTAGAATGGGAGCAGGGGTCGGAAGACTTCTCTGAGTGAGTGAGTTTTAGACAGAGCCTCAAAGACATGACCAATGGGAGAAATGACACTCCAGACAAATAGATAGCAAATGGAAGGTCCTGGGAGGAGAGATATTGTCACTCTTCAGGAACTGGAAACAGAGCCAGGTGACACAAGATGGAGTTGTATGGCTAGTGAGGGATAAGATCACACTATGGTCTTAATTTAACCAAATTAAGAATCCTTGGCTTTACTCCAAAAAGAACCCACTCGAAGTTTTATGCTGGAGAGAGATTTGGCCTGTTTTATGTTTTTGAAGGCCTCTTAGGCTGTTACATTCAAAACATACTGGACAATATCAAAGTAGAAGGAAAGAGAACAATTTAAAAATGACTTCAGTGATCAGTCATGCAAGAGTGAGGACTTGAACTGCAGTAGGGACTGAAAGAGATGAAGGACTGTATTACGGAGTCAGGAAAGGCAAAGTGGATGCCTGATTGGATTGGGGAGGTGGGTAAAGGTGAGGATGTTTTTAAGGATGGGTCCCAGGTTTCTCTCTTAGACAACTGGATGAATGAGAATAGCATCTAATGATGGGTATAGCCTCTGCTAAAAGGCTTTTTTTTTTTTTTCTAAAGTCAGACCTTAAGCTAAAAGCATGTCCTGGCAGTTTAAAGCAGTAATTGGAACATGGGGCCTAGGTATTTGTTTGGAACTAGGAATATGTGTAAAAATTTTGATATTTAGTATTATTGATTATTGATCCCTGTAAAACACAGGTCTAAGCACATAGGTCTATTGACTCATTTATGCTGATCACAACCATTTGAGGCAAATAATATTATCCCTATCTTACTGAGGTGGAAAACTGAGACACAGACATTTTAAGAACCTTCCCCTAAAACACTTACTCAGCTAATAAATGCAAATTTGGGCTTTGAACTCATTTTTCACCATGCAGACTCTCTGTTCCTATACACAGCTCACTTTCCAAGAATCTTCTGGTCTGATTAAAGGAACACCCCAAAGCCAACAGTAGCCAACAATATCAACATGCCACGAGAAAGGCAATAATGATAATTGTACCCAGCATTTAATAGTAGAATAGAGGGACGAACAGAGTGCTGAAGGATCTAGATTTATACAATTGAGAAAATTCCACTTGAAGGATGCATTTAAAAATAGTGGGAATTTGCATAGATCCCAGGCGCTTCCTGAACAGCAAATGTCTTTGAGGCGCTGTCATGCTCACCTTTGTGACTTCAGGAACTCACCTTGGCACATGGAACTACACAATAAATGTTTCATGAAGCCAATTGAAATAAAAGACAGTGCAAACAAGGATGCTACCTCATGATGCCTAAACTGCTCTCCCCTTGTCTCTACCTGGTAATTTCATTTTCCCACCCGCCTTCAGCAAATAAGACAAAGGCAGCAGCTCATGCTCAGGAAGAATAACTTTCCCAGGTTGGTATTAAAGACACAGTCTCCAGGCATCTGTTTGATCTAAAAGCAAGAACTCTCTGCATTTTTGATGAATTTGCCTCTTGAAATCTTTAATGAGTTTACCTATAAACTAGCATTGCTTATTATTTTCATTATCAGGCAGATTTTAGAATGCTGCTTTTAAAAATAGAGTGCACAAACAAAGTCTGTCCCTTCCATACTCACTGAATTTGAATTAGGCTTTCCAGGAATTTCTACTCAAAAGATTTTACATTATCTCATCTGTGTGGGTGGGCAATGACAGTGTTGCCAAAATCAAAACAGAAACCTTAGGAGGATTAGGAGATCTCTGTGTTTTCCCAGCTGACTTTGCCCACTCCCTCTCCAGAAACTCTGGGAGGTGGATCCCTTTTAAAATTAACATGTTCTGTCACATGTGGCCAACCTTAGCTGGCATTCTTTACTCTCTAGGGTTCCCTCTACTTAAAGCAATCCTCCTTGCTTACTCCCAGATGCCTATTACTTAAGAGAAGCCTATTGGCCCCTGAAATGACACAAACTTATTTTCAAGACTTGGGAATGCCTCTACAAGTGATGAGAAAGGAGATTTGGGACAAAGTAGAGTGGAATGAGTATTAAATTATTTTGTTCAATCAAAAATGAAAACAAATAAGAAGATATCTTAAATACACATCAGTAGTATGCAAGGTGATGGAGATAGAAGACGAAGCTTCTTTATCCTCCCTTATGTTTTTTTTGGTAAGGTCATGAAGACTGACACAGAAACAAATACTTTTAGTAACATGGTAGTCATGCAAAATTAGGGACAAGGGTAGGGTGCTGAGAGAGGTTGCCAGAGTGATAGGAGTGGACGGGATGTCAGGAAGAGGCAAGGCCGAGACTGAGTTTGGAAAGAAGAACAGACGTGAGTTAACCAAGAGAACACCTTTCCAGGTGTGGGTTATAAAGCGCAAGTCACGACCTAGGCCTAGGGAAAAACAGGATGTGTGTGGAAAACAGCTCTAGCTGCACTGTAAGTCTCATCTGGGGACAGAAGATAAGGCTTTGCAGAAGGACTAGTGATGTTGGCTCAGCAAACTGCTAAGGAAGTTGAACCCTATCATGGGGCATTGGGGAGCAATGAAAGGGAGTCAAGTGGGACATGTCACAGTAACATCACTGTGCTCAGCATCAGTCAGAGAAGAGCAATGGTCTTCACACAAGGCCACTGCTGAGTCCTCACAAGGTTCCAAAACCATACCCACAGTCCCCATCAAAGCACTAGAGAAACACAAGAATCTTATCTACAAGATTTCAGGAGTGATCAGAAGAAAAATTAGGAAAAGGGACTGAAAATCATTTAGCTTTGTTTAGAGCATTTCGAAGCTTTTTTTTTTTTTTTTTTTTTGGTACTAGGGATTGAACTCAGGGGTACTTGACCACTGAGCCACATCCCCAGCCCTATTTTGTGTTTTATGTAGAGACAGGGTCTCACTGAGTTGCTTATCGCCTCGCCGTTGCTGAGGCTGGCTTTGAACTCATGATTCTCCTGTCTCAGCCTCCCTAAGTGCTGGGATTACAGGCATGCGCCACCGCGCCCAGCTTCTAAGCTATTTCTTAAAATAATAATTATATCTATCAAACTTTTTATCAGAGAAATATAGAGAGCTTGGAAAAAATTAGGTCTAAAGATGTATATTTTTCTCTCATTTATAATAATATGTCTCATAAGACTACCTACTGGACCAAACATATCAATAACAACAATGATAATTACCAGATATTTTCTTTCTCTCTCTCTCTTTCTCTTTCTTTAATGCCCTTCACAGACATCTATGGAAACCATCATAATTTATTTGGAGACTTATCATGATATTTATCTCTCTATATTCTCTAATGATATTCCTACACCAAGGATTTCAGTCTATGATTAATACTTCTCTCATTTAAATTCTGTTTATTTTCCATATTGTGATTTTTTTCACTATTCCCTCCTTGGCCCATTGTAATAACTGACCATGTTTGCTTAGCAAGAGAGTAAATGATCATTTGCATATGTCTTGTTCTCTTCTAGAAGCTAGAAGGTGGCCTTGCCCTTTTGCAAGCTGCTTGGTTTCTGTCGTCCAAATGAGTACATGCTAGAAAATACAGTACAGTGCCCCGAAGATGCAAATTTCATGTTTTAATCTTTCACTCTCAAATGCATTCCCCAAGCCAGATTTCTGAAACTATGATCAAATTGAATGGAGGTCAGGGTTGAGGGACAGTCTTGTTTAAAGTCATGCCTGTACTTTTTCAATATATAAAAATCTTCCTAAAAATGACCTCAAATCAACATTTGATAGGTGTATATCCTGATACTTGGGAGAATAGGGAAGTTACATCCCCCTAAGCCCTTCTGAAAATTAGTTCCACTGAATCTTAAAAAAAAAAAAAAAAAAAAAACAGAAAAATTCTTTATCCATCTTCAGATGTGAGATAGGTGTGGCAAAGTTAGCAGCTTTGGGAGTCAGAGCTATTCTATTTCTTGTTCGGATAATAAAAGTATATTGCCTTGGGATCTCTCTATCTGTACTATATTTCATATATAATATATTGTTTATAATTTCAGAGAGCAGCAATACTTTCTTCAGCAAACTGTTTAATCCTAATTACTACTATACATAGTATGAAGTTGGGACTTTGTGTAGTGCTAAAAGCCTGGAGCATTCTTGTACAAAACATACCATATTCACAGTAAAATATTTTTTCACTGGGTGATTAACTGACTTTTGATACCATTGAAGTACATGTGCTTGTAATTCAAATTGTGCACTTATTTCATTATGCACCCAGGTGATAATATGCCCACCAACAAATCAAAGAATGCAATCAAATAAAGATAGGTCATGGTCATTTGTCAAAATTTTGTATCTCAACTTGGATATCTACAACTCATCTCAAACATTAGTTAGTTTTCACCAGCTTCTGCAAAACCTCCTCCAGCCTAAGCCTCCCCAGTCTTCTCCATCTCAGGAAATGATACCACCACCCACCTAGTTGCTTCACCTAGTTGCTCAACCTAGAAATCTTCCCTCAGTTCAGTCTTGACTCCTCTCTCACCCTCCAACCAACCATCATCAAGCTCTGTCCATTTTACCTTTGGAAGAATTTTGACACTGTCCTATTCACGTCCATGACCTCTGCTTCATTTTCCATGTTGCAAGCCCACCTATTTTGTTGCATTTGAACTAAAATCCAAAGTCCTCCCCAAAACTCTATGTAAATCCTATCTGCCACTTTCTCTGATCATTTCTTAAGTAAGAACATGTCAAGATTTTACCCACATCAGGTCCTTCACTCAGTTTTCCCTCCTCTTGAAGTGTTTGTCCATTGAACTTGGCTCTTGCACGTCCTTCACGTCACAGCTTAGAACCCATAGGAAAGACTCCCTTATCTATGTTCCCTCTACCCATCTAACCCAATTATTTGTCCCTTATCCAATTTTTTATCTCACAGCACATATTCATTTTGAATTCCTTATTTTTTTAAAGTGCAAATTTTCCATTTACTTTGTTATCTGCACTATAGGCTGAGGGTGAAATCTGTCCTACTTACCAGTGTATGTCTCACACTATATGTTGCATGTAGCAAATAGAATTGCAGAAAAATTTAGTTGAATAAATGAAATATGCTAAAAGCCAAAGATACAAAGAAGCATAGACATGGATCCTACTCTCATGGAACTCACATTCTATTAGGGAGGACAAAGAGGAAAACAGATTGCATGTATGTATTCAGACATCTAAGCTCTGTAGGAGCTGAGTACAAGGCACAGTGATTGTGGAAAAGAACTGAATGAATGGTGTAAGATATTGGCATTGGAGACAGACAAATTGGGGTTGAATTTTCAGCTCTCATCACATAATTTTACCATTGTTTATTCATTTACAAAAAAAGAAGTGAGGATATTTACTATTTCAAAGAGATATTTTGAGGATTGAATGAAAGATACTATCTAAAATGTTAGTACCCTGAATAATATCCAGAAAGTAATCACTTTAAATGAGTGGCTTCCCCCAACACCACTGCCATCATTAATCAGAGCTATATGTCCAAGCCACATATGCCCTCAGTGCACTACTGAACCCTTCTCTTTGACTCTCAAACCAGTGTTTTTTGTCCTACATATAAATTGTTATGCCAAACTCAGCTCAAAATCCTCCTTCTCCCAAAGCCTTCTCTAACCATCTCAAGGAAGTTCATCCCAGCCTCTTCCAAGTTCTTTGTGCCTCATGATTGAGAGTATGTTGGTGCTTTAAAGAACCCAAAGAACCATCACTGTTCTACTATGTCCAATTGTGGACCCAAATAAAATGACAGCTGAAGTTTTTTTATACCTGAGCAAGAAATTGAAGGAATGTTTAATGTGTTAGCCTCACACATATAAAAATAACATACAAAAGAGGAGTTAAAGACCTTCAGACTGTCCAAACTTCTCTAATGGTCGGGAGCAGACCAGAGAGCATGTTCTTACAGACAGATGAATTGGAAAAAGAGAAGAGAAGGAGGGGAGTGACTGAGCTAGGCATCACATGGTCATTCCTTTACTTGGAGTTAGGAGTAGAGGATGCAAAAAAAAAAAAAAAAATCCAAAGATGTTTCACTAATTGCTATCCCTGCAACTGAGATCCTCAAGCCAGTGAAAGGAGTTCCTTCACACATTTCCAGTGCCAGCAGAGCCAACTCAAGACTCCAGAGCCCACAGGCCTTGGTTTGCAACCTCCCTCTGCCACTTACAAACTGCAGTATATCCCTCTTGCTTAGCCTCCACATTCTCAAATGTAAAACCAGGCTGATAATAACAGTGCCCAACTTACTGTGTGAGAATAACCCAAGTGAGCATGGGTGGAGCATTACCACTGAATTTTGTGTGTAATAATTGTTACTATTTCTTGGCTAGGATTATATTACAGATGCTTAAAATTGCCTTCTTAGGGGAAGGGTCATTGAAAGAGATAAGTAGATATATATAAATACATGGATCAGTTAAGATGCTCTGGTAAGGGCTGTCAGGAAAGGCTTCATGGAAGATGACACTTGGCCAAGATTTTAAGGATGAGCAGGACCTCTCTATAGGGTCCATGGCCTTTCCAGGGAGAAGGAAAAGTCAGGACAGTGCTATAACTTTCGCAGTTGGATCCTGGGCACGATTGCCTTCATGGGTCTTGTCCTCTGTTAAAAATTAAACACACACACAATTTTTACATATAAAATATAATTCCAGCATTAGTATAAAGACAAATGTAATGCAGGCTGTGTTCACTGTCTTCTATTCTTTTATGTTTCTTCTAACTTGAAGATTTTATCTTCTGATTAAAACATTTTGTTCTCAAAGTATCGTAGTCCCTAGATGCTGTACTTACTGTGTTTAAAGGATAAGTTGCAGTTACAGTGAATAAAAGACAAATACACAGATGGGGACACAAATGAGAATGACTAGAGAACTGTAAGATATGACGTGACAACAGCATTTTGAAAATGACCTAAGAAATGTATTTTGTAGTAAAGGAATGTTTGTATGTAAAAACATAAAATAGGGACAATTATTAATGAATCAATACTTAACATTTTTAGCGCTGATGCACTCATATCTCTATGTGTGGCTATAACTTCCTAAATTTATAATTTTGTACAAGTTGTGACTTGTCCTTTCAAACATCCTAGAGTGAGAGGAAAAAAAACAAAAGGGATGGAGCAGCAGCCAGGGCAGGATCATGGTGCATCCTATGAACTGGCCAGGTCTGTGGGTCCTTTTTGAGAAAAGGCTAGTGATGCAGATGGCACCTTTTCAACAGAAGCCTGAAATGACCATATCTGAGTGCACACCTTGTAAGGGTACTACTGAGATCATTTGTACAGAGATGGAGAGTTCTAGACTAAGGTGGTGGTGCCAGGGTGGTGAGGAAGAGGCAAGAGACACTGAATATTTAGATCAGGTGATCTGACACAGTTCCCTTTGTTTCAGTCTGATGAAAAAAACAGAAAAACCTGTTTGCACCCCTGTTTCCCCACTCAGTTTAATTTCAGAGAGAGGGAGAGACAGAAAAAAAGAAAAAGACATACTTTTAATGGGGTAGGAAGGTGCTTCTCAGGTCAGCCAATATTTTGCTTCAGGCTCTGCCATTTACCAACTGGTAATTTGAGACAACTCCTCATCTTTGTGGTCCTCGGTTTCCTCATCTGTAACAGGGAGGGATAATGGTACTTACCTTGTGGGCCTACTGTAAGAACTAACTGAGGGTACATACATGTAAAATGCTCAGCATGCTGCCTGCATATGGAAAACATGGAGAAAACAGAGACCATTATAAAAAAATATTTGTGTGTGTGTGTGACCAATATCAAGATATATAATTTCTTTACAGATAAAGTGAGAGACTTAAATTTTTTTTCATTGTACACAGATGGAGGATAACATTTCACTTCTCTGGTTGTAAGTGATATAGAATCACAAAATACATGCAGTCATACATAAAGCTAGGGCTATGATGACTATCATATTCCACCATTTTTACTGTCCCCATGCCCCCTCCCCCCTTACACCCCTGTGAATAGAGTCCCTCCATTGTTCATGTGTCCTTCCCCACATTATGGATCAGCATCCACATATCAACGAGTATATTCGACATTTGGTTTTCTGAGGTTGGCTTACTTCATTTAGCATGATATTCTCCAACTCCATCCATTTACCTGCAAATGCCATAATTTTATTCTCTTTTATTGCTGAGTAATATTCCATTGTGTATGTATACCACATTTTCTTTATCCATTCATCTATCAAAGGATATCTAGGTTGGTTCCACAGTTTAGCTACTGTGAATTGAGCTGCTATAAACATTGAAGTGGCTGCATCATGGTAGTATGCTGTTTTTAAGTCTTCTGGGTATAGACCCAGGAGTGGGATAGCTGGGTCAAATGGTGGTTCCATTCCAAGTTTTCTAAGGAATCTCCATACTGCTTTCTAGATTGGTTGCACCAATTTGCAGTCCCACCAGCAATGTATGAATGTGCCTTTTCCCCCACAACCTCACCAACACTTACTGTTGTTTGTAAGTGTTGGTTTGTGTTGTAAGTGTACTGTTGTTTGCCATTCTGACTAGCATGAGATAAAATCTTAGGGTAGTTTTGATTTGTATTTCTCTAATTGCTAGAGATGTTGAACATTTTTTCATATGTCTGTTGATCAATTGTATACCTTCTTCTGTGAATTTTCTGTTCAGCTCCTTGGCCCATTTATTGATTGGGTTTTTTTGTGTGTGTTAAGTTTATTGAGTTCTTTATATATCCCAAGTTTTTCTAGCGTTTTGAACATAAAAGGGTGCTTTATTTTGTCAAATGCTTTCTCTGCATCAATTGATAAAATCATATGACTCTTATCTTTAAGTCTATTGATGTGATGTATTATATTTATTGATTTCCATATGTTGAACCAACCTTGCATCCCTGGGATGAACCCCACTTGATCATGGTGCACTATTTTTTTGATATGGTTTTTTATACAATTTGCCAGAATTTTATTGAGAATTTTTGCATCTATGTTCATCAGGGATATTGGTCTGAAGTTTTCTTCCTTTGATGTGTCTCTGTCTGGTTTTGGAATCAGGGTGATACTTGCCTCATACAATGAGTTCGGAAGGATTTTCTCCTTTTCTATTTCATGAAATAGTTTAAGGAGTATTGGTATTAATTCTTCTTTGAAGGTCTTGTAGAACTCAGCTGAAAATTAGTCTGGACCTGGGCTTTTCATGGTTGGCAGGCTCTTAATGGCATCTTCTATTTCCTCGCTTAAAATTGATCTAAGTTGTGTATGTCTTCTTGGTTCAGTTTAGGTAGGTCATATGCCTCTAGAAATTTGTCAGTGTCTTCAGGGTTTTCTCTTTTATTGGAGTATAAATTTTCAAAATAGTTTCTAATTATCCTCTGTATTTCAGTAGTGTCTGTCACGATATTTCCTTTTTCATCTTGAATTTTAGTAATTTGGGTTTTTTCCCTTCTTCTTTTCATTAGGGTGGCTAAGGGTTTGTCAATTTTGTTTATTTTTTCAAAGAACCAGCTTTTTGTTTTGTCAATTTTTTGAATTGTTTCTTTTGTTTCAATTTCATTGATTTCAGCCCTGATTTTGATTATTTCTTGTCTTCTACTTCTTTTGGTGTTGATTTGTTCTTCCTTTTCTAAGGCTTTGAGATGAAGAGTCAATTCGTTTATTTTTGACTTTTACTTCTTCTAATGAATGAGTTTAGTGCTATGAACTTTCCTCTTAGCACCACCTTCATGGTATCCCAGAGATTTTGATATGTTGTATCAGAGTTTTCAGTTGCCTCTAAGAATTTTTTTATCTCTTCCCTGATGTCTTCTTTTATCCATGCATCATTCAATAGCATATTATTTAGTTTCCAGGTGTTGGAGTAGTTTCTATTTTTTAATCTGTCATTGATTTCTAATTTTATTCCATTGTGGTCAGATAGGATGCAGGGTAGTATCTCTATTTTTTTATATTTGCTAAGACTGGCTTTGTGACATAACATATGATCTATTTTGGAAAAGGATCTATGTGCAGCTGAGAAAAAAATTTATTTGTTTGTTGATAGATGGAACACTCTATATATGTTAGTTAAGTCTAAATTATTGATAGTTTCATTGAGATCTATGGTTTCTTTATTAAGTTTTTGTTTGGAAGATCTATCCAATGGTGAGAGAGCTGTGTTAAAGTCTCCAAGTATTATTGTGTTGTGATCTATTTGATTCTTGTATTTGAGAAGGATTTGTTTGATATACATAGAATCCCCATTATTTGGGGCATAGATATTTATGATTGTTATGTCTTGTTGATGTATGATTCCTTTAAGAAGTATGAAATGACCTTCTTTATCTCTTTTTACCATATTTGGTTTGAAATCCATTTTATTTGATATGAGGATGGAAACTCCTGCTTGTTTGAGGGGTCCATGTGAGTGATATGTTTTTTTCCCACCCTTTCACTTTCAGTCTGTGGATGTCTTTTCCTGTGAGATGAGTCTCTTGAAGACAGCATATTGTTGGGTCTTTTTAAATCTAGTCTGTCAGTCTGTATCTTTTAATTGGTGCATTTAGGCCACTTACATTCAGGGTTATTATTGAAATATGATTTGTAATCTGGTCATTTTGGTTTATTTTTGGTTTTTACTTTGACTTGTTTTCTCTCTTGAATGGTCTTTCCTTTAGTGTAGTTCTTCTCTTGTATATTTTCACTGTTGGTTATCATTTTCTTCTCATGGAATATTTTGCCAAGAATGCTGTGTAGTGCAGGCTTTCTTGCTGTAAATTCTTTTAACTTTTGTTTATCATGGAAGGTTTTTATTTCATCATCAAATCTGAAGCTCAATTTTGCTGGATATAGGATTCTTGGTTGGCATTCATTGTCTTTCAGGGCTTAGAATATGTTATTCCATGACCTCCTGGCTTTTATGGTCTGGGTTGAAAAATCTGCTGAAATACAAATTGGTCTCCCCTTATATGTAATCTGGTTCCTCTCTCTTGTGGCCTTTAAAATTCTATCCTTATTCTGTATGTTGGGCATTTTCATTATAATGTGCCTTGGTGTAGATCTGTTGAAATTATGTACGTTTGGTGTCCTGTAAGCCTCTTGTATTTGATTTTCCACTTCATTTTTTATGTTTGGAAAATTTTCTGATATTATTTCATTGAAGAGATTGTGCCTTCCTTTGGTTCGAAATTCTGCACCTTCTTCTATCCCAATAAATCTTAGATTTGGTCTTTTGATGCTGTCCCATATTTCTTGTATGTTCTGTTCATGATTTTTTACCATCTTTACTGTATGGTCAAGTTTATTTTCAGTCATGTGTATCTTATCTTCATTATCCAAGGTTCTGTTTTCCAGGTGATCTAGTCTGCTGGTGATGCTTTCTATTGAGTTTTTTATTTGGTTTATTGTTTCCTTCATTTCAAGAATTTCTGGTTGGTTTTTTTTTTTTTTTCACGATCTCTAGCTCTTAAAGTAATTGCTCTCTTATGTCTTTGTTAGAATCATCAGTGGTTGCCTTTATTTGCTTTCCTGTTTCTTTGTTGGATGGATCAATTTTTGCTTGTAATTGCTTACTTATGTCATTCTTTAATTTGCTGATCATTTTAATTATGTACATTTTGAATTCTTTCTCTGACATTTCATCAACTGTGCTGTCAATGGATTCTGTTACAGTGGTATCAAGGTTTATTTGGGGCACTTTCTTCCCTTGTTTTCTCATGTTGATTGTTTATCTTCCTTTCTTGCAACACTGATCTGAGGTATTGCAGCTTCTATCCTATAATCTTGTATTGACACTCCAGATTACCTGTGTCTCACCATGGAGCTATTTCTGTTCCCCCAGTGTCCCCAGATGGACACTACTGCCACTAATGTTGGTGGCGGAGGTAATTGAAGTACTTCTAGAGGGCATTGGGAGTGGCCTCCACTGGGCTCCTATGGTGGTCCCTGAGGGCTGTTTTGCCCCTCTCTTATTCTCCTGGTGAGCAGGGACTCTGGAGCAGAACTGGGGGTGGGCCCAGGTCTCACTTAGGCAGGGTCGCAAGCAGGAGAGTCTATGTGCAGCCCTTACTGTGGGTGTGAGCTTCCCTGGGGCTGGAGGCTAGCAGGCCCTGGTCTGCCATCAGCTGGGCACCCCTGGCATTCCCTGTGGGCAGTTTTGGGCCTTCTCTCTCACCTGTCCCTAGGAACTCTAGAGCGGAACTGGGGTGGGCCCAGGCCACACTTGGGTGGAGCCACTTCGCACTGGGGTCTCTGTGGCAACTCTTACCCTGAGTGTGGGCTCCCCTGTGGCTAGCTGCTAGTCTGGTCTCTGGTCTCCCTTTGGCTGGACACCCGTGGAGTTTCCTGAGGGCAGTTTTGGGCCCTCTGTGGCTCCTGCTGGTATGCAGACAATCTAAAAAGATATTTTGAAAACAATGTCCTTATCCTAAAATTTATAACTTTGCAGGAAATGGCAGTAAATCCAAAGTTTTATTTTAAACAATCTCTGTGCCTTAATTAGTAGTGCTCTCTGTCATGAAGCCAAATTGTGCAGCTTGTTCCAGATGTGTGTGAGAGGGAGGGGAGAGGTTTTAATTCTTTGAAATCCTGGGTCTGATACTATGGCTCACCCATTCTGTTTTACCATGATCTCTTCACATGACCCTGAGTGTACCACCTTGTACGTTCAAGTACTCTTTCAGGTTATACTTTTTAAAGGTTACAAAATATTCCATAATAAGTAAGTAGCAAGTGCCAGCAAACTCTGTGGCTCTTTTTAATTAAGTTCTATGGATTTAATATTTTAAGGTCATTTAAAAATCTTCCATCTTGTTCCCCAACATTTCCTTTGGGGCCTTCCTTTTAGTTTACTATTTTACAAAGAGAAGGGTGCAGGAGGGGAATAAGCATACGCATGCATCCAAAGCCTTTGAAATGTCTACCATCTCCTGAGCACTCTGAGTGGTGCAATAATGAATTGCTTTGAGGTTAAGTTATCTGACTGTCTTGTTATGAGAGATCAAACCTGAAGGTGTGTGTTTGCTTCCAATTAACACCAACTGTTGGGATTTGAAAATCAGGTATTTCATTCATTAACCTTCAGAATGGCATTCAGAAGGGAGAATGTTTGAATTTCTAACCTACAAATTATAAATTTATAAAGCAATAACATTATTGTAATGCCCATGTTCAGGACCATTAGTATTTTTAGTCTTTCTTGCACATGATGAGGAGACCATATCTTCCCTGAGGATGTCCCTAATAATAAGAATCTTTTATCCTCTGCAGCAGAGAGAGATTTCCACATGCCTTTTCTCTTGTCATTCTTACCATAACCCTGGAAGGAAATAGGCCAGAGGTTATTATTCTCATTTGATGGCTGAAAAAAACTGAGTCTCAGAGAGATCAAGGGACTTGCCCAAAGTATCACTCTTGCAAAATGGTAAAATCAGAACTTGAAAGCATAATTGTTACCTCCAAATCCTCTGCTTTTTCTGCCTCCCTGTTGCTTTCCCTGGTGGTGAGATGCACAGAATAAGGAGGGGCATTATCAGGCCAAAGGTTGACTTGGGCAATTTTATTTGGTGACCCACTGCCAGTTGGGCTTTGTTCTTCCTCCCCCAGAAGACATCCAGGGGCACATATGTCTGTCTTTTCTTTGTCCTCCAGCTCCCCTACCGCCCAGGCTGATGGCTGTGGGAATGAGTAGGTGGGGATGCAGACATCACTGTGGCATATTATAAGAGGCCAAAGTTTTCCAAGATACACTACAGTTCAAATCCCCAATCTGTAACTTTCTCCAGTTGTAACCTGGGATGACTTAACTTTGTTTCTCCTCAGTTTTGTCAACTGAGAAAAGGAGATGGTAGTACATATCTGTGAAGATGTATCATCTAGGATGATTTCAAGAGCAAGTAATAGAATATGTGACTAAAAGTGACTTTGATTATAAGAACTTTTAATTACATCACTTAACAAGAAGTTCATAGTGGGCTTTTCCAGGTAGATTAAGAGAAGCTCAAGGACATGAGGGCTCTGGATCAGCTGCCATGTTTCAATTGACCACTTTGATGTCTCTTTGTGGTTGAAATGGTTGTCAGGGCTGCAAGCTTCAGACCCTCTTACAGCAACACCCAAATCAGAAAAGGGGATGCTGAGTGCTTCTTTTGTCCTCTTCCACTCTTTGTCAGGGTTAGGCTGAAATCTTTTCCAAAAGCCTCCTTGCAACTTCTCTTTCAACTCCTTGGCCAGGCTGGATCATATGCCCATCTTTATACCAGTCACTGGCAGAAAAGAGTGTGGTTCTCATAATCAGTTTAGACTCCACATAGATTAGCATCTAACACTAGGTGGGAGCCCACTTTTCATAGACACATCCCAGATTTTATGTAGAAAACAACTGTGGGTTCCATGAGCAAGGCAGGAGGATGGAACAATGATAGAGGTCCCCAACTCATGTGCCACATTAGGTGCTGTGTTTTATCATGATTAAAGAAGTGAAGGTAAAGAGCTCAGAATAACCCCTGGCATATGAAAGTGTTCAGAGAATGCCCCACGTTATCACCACTTTGCAATTTAGACCAGCATCCACTAATTTTGTGACTTTGGACATGCTGTTTACTACACAAAGTCTGTTTCCTCATCTTGAAATTCAAGATAGAAATTGCAACTTTTTCAGGGTTGTTGGGAAGGTCAAAAATGAAATAATACCTATCTGGGAGAGCGTTGTGTAAGTTATTGATGCTATGCCAATGTAAAGTATCAAATTTAACATTCAGAGTCAAAGCTGCAAAGATGCTTAAAGCAGGATCAGACTGCAACATTACAAAAGACATATGTGAAAAGCAGATAATTGATAGTAAGATGCTCATGTGTTTGGCAATGTGATGCTGATATATAGAAACTAGTCAGCTCATTGCTCTGCATATTCAAAAATAAACTCGAGCTTTTGTTCTGGACCATGCTGTACCTAAATGTAGTGTGATGTTATGCAAAAGGAAAATACAATACTATGTATTAAAACTGACATACAAAAAAGATTGTTTGACTGCTTTGTTTCTCCAAAGCAGTCACAACTCAGCACCTGATGACTTTGCCAGATGGCTGTCTGCTCCGCAAGTCCTTATCCTCTAAGTCCAAGTAATAAGGGCAATGTTTCTGCCCTGCCATTGCATGCTACCTCCTCTGTCCTAGATGTCTTACATACATGCATATCGTCTAATGTTCTCAACAATTCTTAAAGCTGCTTAATTTTATTTCCATTTATAGAGTAGAAAACCAAAGCTCATTGCATTTAGACAACCTGTTTAAGTTCCATAGCTGGCAAATGTGGGAGCCCATATTTTGACTCTGTTTGTCAGCTTTAAAGCTTATAATGTTTCTACTATTCTTCTACTTTGCCAGCGTTTCTTTTCCAACTGAACATCATCGAGGTGAGGTTTCACCTCCTGGATTCTTTCCCTTACCCATTTCAAAGGCCAATTCTACGAACACTTGCTTTGCTCTAGAATTTCATTTGAGAGACTCTTCAATCATCACCCCCAAAGTTTGGAATGCACTGTTAGGCAGCTCATGTGCAACCACACCCACAAGGCCTGGGGTGCAGAGATATTATTTGGAACATGATCTCTAAGGCAGAAACACAGATGACTGCTTATAATGAGATCTTCAAATTCACCCATTCAGTCTGTTATGTTTCCAAGAAATAAAGTCTTATGTGCTGTCATCTTATTTAGTACTCAAAATACTCTCCTGTGGTATATCTTGTTATTAATATTTTATGGATCAAAAACATGCAAAACTATAGCTGTGTGCTATGGAATACATCTGTAATTCCAGCAATTCAGGAGGCTGAAGCAGGACAATCACAAATTTGAGGACAGCCTGGCCAATTTGGGAAATCCTGTCTCAAAAAAATTTTAAAAAGGACTGGGAATGTAGCCCAGTGGTACAGTGCTTGCCTAGCATGTGCAAGACCCTTGGTCCAATCCCCAGCACTGGAAAAAGAGACAAAGAAAGATAAAACTGAGACTCATAACATGTGATGTCCCCAATATCATTCACTTTAAAGAATTTACTAGTTGTTGATTGCCCTGTGGTGCTGCATAAAAATACTGTCTGGATTCCAGTGGCATGTAATAGTGTCTGTTCTGTTTCAAGGTCAAATGGGGTACACTCAATAACTTTACTGTCTCAGGGTTGGTGGACTAGTGGCTGACCCAGAGGGAAGGCCTTGCACTTACATGGGCAAAGAAAAAGAGTGTGCTTACAAGGAGGTATAAAATGTCAGGGCCACCATCGTAACCCACCATTAGAAATTCTGAAAATGTCATTTATACTTTCTTACTGTTTTTGTAATAGCAGTTCCTGGGGAACAGAAAGCGAGGTTACCTCTAGAGCAGTACTTCAAATGATAAAGACTCTAGCACAGTGACTTCCAAACCACGTTCTAGCCTGCAAAGTGTCCCCCCTCCTGCCCATTGATTTTTGGGAGCTCTTACACCTCAGATAAATTGGTGCTCAGAGCTGCTCTCCTGCCACAGTGAAACCAGTAGCATTCATCCTATTCTTCCTCCATTTGAAGACAGCAGTGCTGTGGCTGAGGATATTCCTTGTCATATCAGCTGCATCTTGTCAAGAGTACTTTCTTTTAAAGATGCTACTCCCAGTTATGACAGACAAGTGCTAGGGTCCACATGTAGACCCCTTCTCTAGCTCTGTGCTACTCTTCCTTTGTGTGTGTGTATGTGGGGGAATGTGTGGGAGGGTGTGGTGTTAGGGATTGAACCCAGGGCCTTGTGCATATGAGGAGGCAAGCACTCTACCAACTGAGCTACATCCCCAGCCCTCTGTGCTACCCTTTGACACCAAGACCAACTCAAGGCTCTCTCAGTCTGCCCCATCCTTGCATTTCTCTACTCCTCATTTCCTGCAAAAACTCTGTAAGAGAAAAGATAAAAAGAAAATAAGTCAGTAGCTTCTAAACACAGCTCCAGCTTAAGGCAACAGTTTATGTTCCCAAATGTAACGGCTGCCTTCAGGTTAATTGTAACTCCATGCAGTCCTGAAACAAAAGATGGACATCTGCTTCCCACCTGCATTACCGAAGGGCCTGGTTTTTATTTAGTCCGTGTTTTTATAGAATATCTACCTTAGGGAGTCCATTAGTAGGCCTAGTCCATTCTGACAGCTTATCCTAAAGAGAAAAAGAAAAATAAAACTTTGTTCTAGAAGTAAGTGCAATTCTACATTTATATAGACTCAAAACTTCAAATTTTACATAGTAATTCTCCATTCTATATACATATTTTTGTTCATCAGTCCATACTGAATTTTCAAAACTCTCGTGGTTCTGCCCGGCTAAGGTACCTACTTCCAAGTGATAAGAATATAGATTCCATTTTGAAGATGTGATGCCAAGGTCATTTTATGATATTGCTTTGCTTAGAAGACTCTACCATTGCATCGATTCCATTCATTGCTTCAGCAAGAGGCTTGTGAGGAATTAATTCACCATATGGCTAATTTTCTGTAGCTTACAGATTACAGGTAGATTGTTCTCAGGTAAGAAATTATAGATGCTGCTGACCTAGGCTTAGTGGTCCACTAATGTCACCTAAGCTTTTGGCATGCCAGGACAGCTGCTCTAGCTATCAGTATCCCATCTGAACCAGGAAAGATGCAGGAAGGAAGGAAGGAAGTGCCAGCTAAATATATTTTAAGAAATAAACCAAAAGATTTCCTCCAGTAACCCAGCCAGATTACGCCTACATGTTTGTGAACAAAACCAAATCCCCTGGCTACGTATGGCTGAAAGATAGCAAAAGAAGCTGCAGTTGATGTACCTGGCCACTAAAACCAAGACAGCAAAGAAGGCAGCAGAGACTGGGTGCTCATAGAGTGGTACCAGTGTCTTCCTCAAGGACTGACACTGCCAGGAACAAAGGGACTGCATAGCTCAACTCAGAGTTTCCAAAGTTGGATCGTTTTAAATCCAGAACGAGATGATAATCTTGACTTTCTGGTTTGTTCAGAGAACCAAAACAAAAGGAGCTATTCTCTAAATTATCCAAGTTTTTCTTTGCATAGCAAAATCAAAGCTTGGCCAAATAAGGAAGGATACTTTCTAGTAACTGGGAAAGGAAATAAATACTCAAAGATCAACAGGAAGATCATTTTGCGAGTGTCCTCCTTGCTCACTTTGTCCATCCTGGCAGAGGGGACATAGGTGTAAAGAGCATAGGAAACTGCCACCTTGACCTTGCACATTCTTTTTTTTTTTAAAATATTTTGTTTAGGTGTAGATGGACACAATATATTTATTTATTTATTTTATGTGGTGCTGAGGATCGAACCCAGTGCCTCACGCATGCGAGGCGAGCACTCAACTGCTGAGCCACAACCCCAGCCCGACCTTGCACATTCTTATGAGTATCATTCAATAAAACCACCTCCCCAGAGTCCCTCAGGCTGAGTGTGCACTGCTCAACAACCACAAGAGACATCCTCCCTTGTCCTTCATTCTCCTTCTCTATGCATCTGACTAACAGTGAATCACAAGACCCCTTGTTTCCACCTCCTTGTCTGTTTCTTCGGGCCCCTTTTCCACTCTGCCCTATGCTATTGCCCCATTTCAAATGTTTACATTTTTCTCATCCCCAGTGGATCTCCCCACTTCATGTCACTCTTCCTAAATTGTCCTTTCACACTATAGCCATAATCATTTTTTATAACACAAGTTTTACCATTCATTTTCCCTATGCAAAACCCTTCAGTTCAAAGCCAAACCCCTTACTGAATCTGTGTCAGTTCAGTTCCTCCAAGAAGTAGACACCAAGACCAAATGAGAAGTATGAAAGATTGATCAAGGGACATGCCTGTGAGGGGTAAAGGAAGAGAAAGAAGGCATTGGGTGGAAAAAGCATCACACTGTTATGCAGGCCTAACACCATGAAAGAAAAAAGAAAAGAAGAAGTAAATAGTGCCAAAGACTGAAGATCAGCTTGAGAAAGTCAGGACCAGGTCAGTTGGGGCCCCAGTGAAAAGACTGCCCTTTGGCAGAGTCCTGTGTTGAGTAGGAATGGCCCAGCTCCAATACCAAGCATGGTGCAGGCCATGCTCAGACGTTAGATGGGAGCTTCCCTGGGAGAATGGGACTGTAGAGTGAACCCCAATGTGTGGCAGCTGGAAGCTCTCACATAGCAAATAATGCAGCAGATTCTCTTAGAGGGAGACTTAGACAACACACTCATAGGACTGCCACAAAATCAAACAAGATCTGTCATCTGATCCTTGCTAATGTCCAAATATATCCCCTGCAATTCCATAATATAGACCCTGGGTCCAGCTATGCAGAGGCTATGATATGCTGTGTTCTTTGCTTCTGATGTCACTGTGCATACACTACGATTCTGCAGAAATACTCTCCCTCCTACCACAACAAAGTTACATGGCCACCTCTTCTTTCTGTTTGTCTAATTTTGTTTCTATCTATTCCCCACCATTAGACCATGAATTTCTTTCAAGGGCAAGGAATTTTTGTTGTTCAATAAATGATGGGTAGACAAATAGATACATATACTCTTCCGAGTATCATATAGTCCTAATATCAGCAGAGATGGTCAGAAGTAGTGTAGGACAGCCTTTGGCAGGAAAGTCATTGATCTATCTCAGACAGATAAGAATTTCTGAAATATTTTAACACTGACAGAGTTTTCACCAATCCTGCCAATGAGCATATTTCTTAAGGTCTAACTTCATTCTCCTCTAATGTTATTAATCCTAAGACCCAAATTAAGAATAATGTCAGCAATTCTCCAGCAAAAACCTATCACACTCATTCTAAAGAAAGAAATAGATCCATTATTCTTGAAATACAAGTAAATAGCTGACCAGCATAATTGTATCTGTCTACACAAGTGACAAAATTAAAACGAATATATGTACCATAGCAGGACAATTAGCTTAGTATGAGTAATCTGGGTTACTTTTATATTTCCATTATCAGGGCTAATCATCCTTTGTCTCTACAAAGGTATTTTGCCTTCACTGAAGTCATCAGAGCTGTCAGTAATGAATAATGTGCTCAAAGCAGAACAAGTGAGCTTGGTTACTATACAATCAGCTGTGTTCCTACACTGGCACCAACAGCCAAGATAGAAGCTAACAGAGGGTGATCGTCCTCAATGAACATGAGCACAGGATCATAATGATTCATTTTGTTCTTCTCTCTGTAGATGTTAGACTGTTTATCTCAGCTATCATTTGTGTAGCCAGAATCTAGCCACAGCCATATGCGTAGATTAGTGGGATCCAGAAGAGGAAGATAAATGAAGAGGACCCAGCACTGTGATTTGCATCTGGTTGTGGACACATGGGAGACATTATTTAAGAACTCCCAGTAGTCATGAGGACAAATGGGGAAAAGACTATAAAACTAGTGAGAACATTTAAAACTTTGAGATGAAACAAATAGCAACAGCAGCAACAACACACAATCAACATAAAGAAGCATATTCTTCCTTTAGTCCTAGATGGCCAAGATTTGAGTTATCCTTTCTCAACATGTGACTTTTCTAATGGCTACAAAGTGATAGAGCATCCCTTCTCAGACCTTCTTCTTGCAGATGCCACTCAGAAGAACAGGCTGACTCACAGATGACATCATCACCAGGCTTTCTCAACACCTATGAAGTGTTGAATAAATGAAAATGGGTAGGGTAGCATATGAGTGGAGCCAGGGCACTAGACCTAGATTAGGGTGCATCTTCTCAGAGGGCTTGCTTTGTGATCAAATAAAGAGTATATCACTCCCTCTTCATAAGGAGATCTTGGCAGCTTTAGAAGTGGTAAAGTCATCTCTGTTTTCAAAAGAACTCCTTGTTCTTGCTTATCCTTCTCTTTCCTTTGCTGTTCTTTCTTTCCTTTGTTTCTTCCTCCTTGTCTCCTTCCATTTCTTTTCTTTATTCCATTCCTCCTTAAAATTTCAAAACTATGTTATTCTGGAAGTATCAGAAAACAGGCTCTTTAGGTGGTAAATATTTAGCAATGTATAATTATGCAAATGAATTATAAATGAAGCTACAGACTCCAAGAAGAGGTCTACTTAGCATCCAAAAGAGCCATCGGCCAGTTCAAACACTGCAGAGTAGCCACTGTGCTCCCAGACTACATGCTGGGTACAGAGATGAGTATGGTCCAGGCTGTAGATTCACTGTAAGGGTAGGGGACAAAGACTGCATTTGAAATATGCACAGCCATACTGTATGTTAGTGGAAGGACATAATAGAAGACCTCTAAGAATACCTTCTTATAAATGAAATGTACATGTCCTAAATTTAAATAATAGTGATTAGCAAGCAAAAGGAAGGGAAGGAGTGCCCTAGTCCTTCATGAGCAAAGATACAGAGATGGGAAATAAGTAGCTCACTATAATAGCTTAGTAAATAAGGAATTGGTAAATAGACTAGAAAAGGAGACAGATTCTAGGTCATAAAGAGCCTGTGTTTCCATTTAATAGTTTAAATGATCCAATAATTTGAATAGTCCCATAGGCCATGAGGAATCCCTGGGCCTTTTTAAATTTAAGAGTGATGCGGTCTTGTTTTCACTGTAAACAGAGATGTCTGGAAATAGTCAGATGAATGGATCGAAGCAGAAAGAGTGCAGAGTCTCCAGGCAAGGTACCATAGCCCAGGGAGAGGTGATCTGGCTGAATTAAGAAGTGAACCAGATGAGTACTGTCCAGCTATTGCTGACCAGTAGAATTTGGACTGAGAAAGAAGAGCGTTCTGGTGCGGGGACTATTTGCTGTGATAGGGAATGTAGGAGCCGGAGAAAATCTGAAATGAGGTGAGGAATTAATTCTGGCCATGCCAGTATGAGGTGGTAAGGAGAAGACTAAGTGGAGAAGCCCAGCCCACAGCTGTTATTGATCAGCAACCGAAAAAAGAAGATGAATCAGAAAACAGATTGGGGAATCGTCAGCACATGCAGGGCCTTGAGGCCCTAAGAATGCCAGAGTGGTTTTGTGTGGAAACCATTACCTTCTCCCCGCCTAGGTTAAGCACAGTTCATTCCCTTTTCCTTTTACAATTGTCACTAAAAAGGACAGAGTCCTTAACAGCCCACAAAAGACTTTCTTTTTTGCTGTCATTGTACTAGGGATTGAATCCCGGGGTGCTTTTACCACTGAATTACATTCTTAGTCCTTCCTTTTAGTTTTGCTGTTGTTTGTTTCGAGACAGGGTCTCACTAAGTTGCAGAGCCTGGCGTCAAACTTGCCATCCTCCTGCCTCAGCCTGGTATTACAGATGTGCACCACCCCTCCCAGCCCCACAATGCACTTCTACAAAACTTACTGTATTTTTAACTTGTTCCTTATACAATGCTCACCTGTACCTATTATCCTCCCATTTATATACCAGAGAAATGAGGGAGAAAGACCAGGAGATTTTTCTCTAGGTCATGCAGTTAATACATGAAGGCACTAAAGCAATGATTGTTGCTTTCTGGTTCTAAGTCTTGACAAATTTGGGTTTCATTTCTTGTTGATTTCCATCCTAATGCCATATGTTGAAAGATGTATCTTACACACGATTGGGTTATGCCAGGCACACTGTCTAGCACATAGTAAACACTCCCTAAACAATCAAATCATAAATTAAACTCATAAACTCTTGCCATCATTTAAAAACTATATTTGTATAGATATCCTCCCCCAGGTCTACTACAAATCAAACACTTGCAGCTGAAGGTGCAAAGGGCAAACTCACACCAACTGGTTACATCTCCTGTGTGTACAGAACACTCTTCACTCTTATATTATAGACTTGATATACTGAATTATGATCATTTGTGTGTGTGTCCATTTCCCACATCAGATTATGAGTTTCTGGAGGACAGGGCCACCAGGAATTAAAAATTAAATAAACCTTTTATTTGCTTAGTTAAATGACTATGCCCCTCCCTAACCAGAGCCATGTGGGTAGTCTCTTCTCAAACTGTACAAGCCTCCATTGTAGTAATTAGATTATTAGAGTGTAGTCATCTGTTTGCACCTACCCTAAAAGACTATAAGTGCCTCAAGACAGAGATCATACTATTCTATATCTGTGTCCCCAGTGCTGAGATGTAAACAAACAATTACACAGCAGCAAGTTAATTACTTCAATGAAGACCTATGCATGGGATTAAATCAATAATTATTCACTGAATAAATGAATGAGAAAATGCATGACAAATTTAATTATAAAATGTCAGAATGGAGACCTTAGAAAATATTCAGGTCCTTCTCTCCATTTGCCAATGATGGAAATACAACCTTGGGAAAATAATACTAAAAGGTCCCACAGGTCCAGTTAATGGCTTTAAGACCCTTGCCCCTGCAATATTCAGAGAATAAACCAAGACATAGTTAACCGGGAGAGAAAAAGAGCATATTAAAATATTATAAGTGTGTAGCAACTAGCAGACATCAGAAAGGGATGAGGAGCAAATATAAAATAAAGTGTGACTATTATGTCAACTAAACCAAAGTGAATGAAAAGAAAGGAATGTATCATTTCAAGTTGAGGCAGCCTTTGACTGAAAGAGAGGCTTGGGGGTTTAAAACCTCCTCAAAGATGTATATCCTTTTAGCAAGACAACAAACCCAAACAGCTTTCAGTGTTTACATTTCAACACAGCATTAGAGGCAATGTTCAAATATTACAAGTACAAGCAAAGCCAGCTACAATTATGAGGTGTTTCCCTGGCTTGTTCCAGAGGCTCTTGAGAGGTGTAGCTCTCCAAAGCCAGAATAACTGATAACAACAGCCTGTGCATTGAATGTTCAGCACATGCTGGGCATCATCTCACTAATTTAACCTTTCAACAACCCCATGAAATAATATTATTATCTCTATTTTGTATGTGAGACAACTGAGGCCCAGGTTACCCTTGGTAGCAAAGTTGCTAAATGAAGGGTACCAGACTTACTCCTAGATATTTCTGGTTCAAAGCTTGTATTGTAAACCACCCTAATGAGATTAATAGTGGATCTATCCATTGCTGCCTGCCAGAATCCCTCCTGTATCATTCCAGCCTCTTCCATTTCACAAAAGGAGCATGAAACACATTTCAAGTTTCTAGGAAAGATATTAGGCATGTGGGACATAGAAACATTCAGAAAACATTAGGAAAGGCAAGAAGAAAGAATGCAAAAAGATCCATGGTCATATATGTCTTTGGTAGCTAAAAATGTCCTACTAACTTTCATGGAGCACTTTGCAACCTCCACAGGAAAGCCTGTCCGAACCAGAAGCCCATTTCATTCTCACGAAAAGGGAAGAAAGCAGCACATGTCTTCTTTCCCCATTCCATGAAAGAGGAACCTGGCACTAATGAATGTAAAGTGTTCCCTGGGATCAACTAATAAAGGTGAGACTTGACCCCAAAGTTTCTGGACCACAGCCTGTGCTCACCCATTTCTATTACCTGAGCCCTTTGCCTTTCTTGCCTGTGTGAAAGAAAGGAAAAAGAAACTTAGCACTTCTTGAGCACTCTTTGTCTGCCAAGGACTTGACTGACCCACATTCCACAGGGTATCTTGTTAAGTCTGTCATTGTCCCTGTTTTACAGATGAGGAAACAGAGGCTTAGAGAACTGTTCTAGTTACCTGGCTAGTAAGAGACCGATCTGCTCTAAAACGGGACTCATAGCACTGTGCTCTGCTGCCTCCAGCAGTCAGCTCTCCTCCCTACCATGCACATGCACCATGGCTGGCTGTTTGCTTCCCGCAGAAAACACTCAGGACTCTAGGGCTGGCCCAGCAAATGGGCCCTGGAGATTCAAGTTCTGGCTGTATTTAAGAGTCTCCATTGTGTATACTTTTACATCCTTTTTCTCTTCCTATTTCTCTTTTCCCTATGGTTAGTATTTTTATTATACCAAAATTATGAAAGAGAGAATTGAGATCCCAAGGGATGAAGTAATGAACTGAAATCACTCAGCAGCTCTGCAGCAAAGTTGGGGTTCATAGCCCAAAGCCTATAGCTTTCCTACTGTTCTACAAGTGCCAAAGAATTATAAGCAGAATGCATACTAACTGTAGCATTGGAGCAAAGAGTTGAATGCCATTGAAGAACATTTGGTTCAAACTTGTAAAATAGTAGAATAATCCTATTTGTTCCCAATATCTATCTTTTTCTGAGTTCAAGGGACTTGATTTTCCTCCTAGCTCAGGAAGTGACCCATCATAATGGGCTTCTGACTTTTCAGAACTCCTTCACACTTAAAAAGAAATTATAAATAAATATATTAATTGTTAACTGCTGTAAGAGAAACCCCCATAGTTTCTTAACATAGTAGTTGATTCCTCACCCAGGTAAAGTGCAAAGGATATACCTGACATGTAAGCAGCTTTCCTCCAAGGGGGAATTCCAGGATGTTAGTTTCTTTCACTTGGTGACTCCACCATGTTTAGCAGACAAGATCAACATGCTCAGCTGCCTGAAGCCAGAAGAGGACCAAAGAACATGAATGAGAGAATTTTTATGCTATAAGTCTAGAAGTGGTAGCCATGCTTACAGACACATTCCTTTGGCTGGTACATAGTCACCTGGACACACCCAACTCCAAATACCCCTGGAAAATATAGATCAGCTGTGTGCTCAGGAATGTGAGTGACCATGATCTACCTCAGGCATGTTGAACTTCAATGAATCTGTTAACATTACCTTTACTCAGCCAAAAGTCAGCCATGTGCTTAAGGTATGGTCAGTTCTTCATGAGCCAAATCTTAATACCTCACTTTCTTTTCTGCAAACCCATTAGTAAGATGTTTCCTTCCTAGTACCAAAGATTAGCCTCTTAAAACCCCTGTCCAGAGAACGTATAGCAAGAGAATTTACGAGCACAAGAACAATTACAAAAGATTGCAAGAATAATTTATTAATAGGATTAATATAAAATGGCAAAAAATGGAAGAGGTAGATTTATTCCCAAATTTCCATTTGACAGAAAAGTCACATTATTTTTCTAATATTATGTTGAATGTGACTTTGATGTCATCCCACCAAACTGGCAAGAAGGTCAACCCAATCTTTCTGAAAACTTCTCCTCTCACCTCCTTTCAACCATCTCTTCTTTGGAGATGCCCTCTAACACTTGCCAGAGTGTTGCCATATTTACATTTTTGTCCTGAATTGCAGCCAGAGGAATATTCTTTTCTCAAGACATCTCATCACCCATCTCCTTCTGCTTCAGACTTTCTGTTTTAGGAGTACATGTTTGTACCTTCCACCATCCACACACCCTTGATCACACTGTTCCCTCTGCTAGGCAGGATCTTCCCATGTGTCTTCATTTGACTAAAGGCAGTGCATTTGGGTAGTGATAAAGTCTGGTATCTTGAATTCACATTTACCTCCCAGAGGTAAAAGCAATATTTAGTGTTCCAAAGGTTCTCAATAAATGTTGATCAAATTTATTGTATAAGCTTAAATGCTCTCTTCCAAATTGATAGCAATATGTGAAAATTCATGATGAAGCTGGGCACAGTGGCACATGCCTGTAATCCCAGCACTTTGGGAGGCTGAGACAAGAGAATCGCGAGTTCAAAGCCAGCCTCAGCAATGGCGAGGTGCTAAGCAACTCAGTGAGACCCTGTCTCTACATAAAACACAAAATAGGGCTGGGGATGTGGCCCAGTGGTCGATTACCCCTGAGTTCAATCCCCGTTACCAAAAAAAAAAGAAAAAAATCATGATGAGATATTCAGAACTTCCTACATGTGTCTCAAAGCTTAGCATCAACCAAATGATCCTCTCAAGATACAGTGAGTACTGACTTGTATATTGATAGAGGAACTCATATTACCACACTTGATGGAAAACAGGATATATATAGATTTAGATATGTATTTTGTACTTAACAGTTTTATTAAGTAGCAAACCACCTTACACTAATGATATATATCACTATTCTGCATAAAGATGAATTTATGATGAGTTTTGAGTAAGAAAATTCTTGGTAGTTGTTACTCTATACTTTGTACAAAGTAGATTTTCTCATGCAAAATAGTTTCAAATTTATGTAACATTTCATATAATTTGTGTTACCCTTCACAGTCAGAAATAGATTATGTCAGAAACTCAGGTACAGGTTCATATTGATATTCATTGTGGTCTGTTTCAAAGAGTGAACTAGAGAGACATAGTTCTATAACTAACTCTATTTTCTCTTGTGTCCTTATTCAATTTTACTCCTGAGCAGAAAAATGGAGTCAATGGTTATAATCTGCAGGAAAGTCAATTTGAGTTGAACATCACAAAGAACGTTGTCATAATCAAAGTTATTCAGCCAATAACAGGTTCCTTGTCAGGTAGTAAATGGCCGTCTCTGGGAGGATTCAAGAAAAGGCAAGAATGACTCTGTATAGAACAATAGAGAAAGTAATTCTAGATAAGAAGTTTAAGCCAGTTATATGTCAAAGTCTCTACCAACACTGAGAATGGGAAATCTATTAGTGCCTGAGGTCATTTGTTAAGAATCATCAGAAAGGGGTGTACAATCATGCCTAAGAGAGAGTGTCAACAGTGGGGACCTGAGTAAACAAACTGCCTGTGATCACAAACATTTGAGTGATCAAGAGTTGTATAAATGCTGAGTTGGAGAAGGAGGCAGCAAGGGTCAAATGAAAAAATAAAATCAATGAGACCAGGACATTTTTTTTTTCAGTAGAAATAATAATAGTTAATATTTATTGAGCACGTACAATGTGCCAAAAATTATGCTAATGCATTCTATATTATTTTCATCTAATCCTTGAAATAACCCAATAAACTAGTTATTATTATTAATCACTTGGGTCCAAATAGGAAACTGGGGCTTGCCCAATCTTATACAATTCTAATAAGTAACGATGCCAGGGCTCACTTTCAGATCTGTCTGTCTTTAAAGCCAGCAAGCACAAAGCTTCTCCTAAAGGGAGCTAGGTTCATTTTACCTCCCTTTGATGGGGATGGTGCTGGCTGCCCAGGGTATGGAGACTGGTTGGGCTTAAAATCATTAAGACAGAGGGAAAATCTTCAGATTTGGGAATTATATCTGCAGATGGGAACTGCTTACATCTATATAAATCACACACCACTTAGTGATGGCCAAATTTGCCTCAAAGGTAAGTTTTGTTTGACTCATGCAATTTTTAGAAGATTTATTCAGTAAATATTAAATAATTAGGCAGTATCACACAAGGTTTTAGATTTCTACTGTCTTCTGAAAATCCAAGACTTCTGGGAAGACTAAGCCCTGCATTGGCTGGAACTGAGGAACAACTGCTCCCTTTTCTACCAGGGTGTGTTTCAGTTTGCTGCGGTCTCCATCATTCCCTCTGCCTCCCTGACTAAGTCCTGCTGGAGCCACTCAGGCTTCCTGCCTGGACCCGTTAGGCATTGGGGTTGAGATCCACACAGCAGACCAAAGATATGTAGTGATACTAAAAGTCTCTAGGTGTTCCTGGTTTCTAATAACAGGTCCACTTAAGCTAGTTTTATTATTATGCTTCAAGAATTTCGATATATGAATACAAAATAAAGTGCTAGGTTTTCCTCAGGGGGGTTAAAATGTGATATATCTTTAACCCAGCACTTTAAAAAATGTCATCAGTTATTTCAAGGTTCACGGCAACCTCCCCCATGCTTTAAAAGTTTCTCCTTTTACCATCCGTCCTTCCTGCTCCTCTGACCTCATTTGCTGAAACAGTAGTATAATCTGTCTTACAACCCGACATAAATTTACTACATAAATAATTTCCCCCAAGGCTCTTTTCCCATGAACCATGTGCAAGTAAATTGCTTATTTTTTTTTCTTTTTCCAATGTAGAGCAGAGGTCACCATGCCTTGCACAATTTGACTTCCTTAAAGGCAAAACACAATTGCGTTTTCCATCTCTGCTTTAATGTCATCTTTGCCATCTGCACCCAGTTTACTGGGGCCAGCCATTTATCTAAGCCCATGAGGGGATCCCATGGTGCTGATGCACCCATGTTCTCAGGTGACACCACAGTAGGATGAGAGCTTCATGCAGAGGCAAGAAGTCAGGGAACAAGCTACACAGATGAAAGATGGAGATAGATTCAGGAAGCTTTGGGGCTGAATCATCTCCCAGCAAAATTGTAGATCTGTGTATTCTTAGTTCATTCCTCAATATTTTTGTTGAACATTTACTCAAATGCAAAATAAAAAAGAATATTTATTATGTGTTAAGACAAGGTAGTTCAGGTATGGGCCAAGGCTTTTATGTATACATTAACATATGCAATTTTGAGAGAAATCTTATGTTTATTGACTCTTATTATGCAAATCCAACAAAGAAGAAATTGAGATTTAGAAAAGTTAAGGAAACTGCACAAATTCACACACCTATTAAGTGATCAGAAACAGAAAGGAATTAGAAGATTTCAGGCTGACATGAAAGCCCTCAGCCTTAACCATTGTACTGTCCAGCCTCCATTCATACCTTGAGGATTTAAGCAACATAAATGTCACAGTGGCAGTGGGTGCTGTTACTAAGATACTGGCAGTGTGAGAATTTCTCACCCCTCCCCAGATCTAGGATATCCCCTTCTGGCCTGGCAGCATCACTCATTCTAGAATTGTATGAGATTGGGCAAGCTTCAGTTTCCTTATTGAAACCTAACTGGTTAACGATAATAACTAGCTCCTTAGGCTATTGCAAGGATAAAATGAAATTAGCACATGATGTGCTTAGAATAATTCTCTGTACATAGTAAGTACTCAATAAATATTAATTATTACTTCTACTGAAAAAAAAAGTCCTGGTCCCTCTACTTTTATTCCTTCATTTGACTGTTGTTATCTCCCTCTCCAACTTATCTGAAACAGGCCACATAATTCATGGCATTCACCAATAAATGACTTCTGGGGACAGCAAGAAAAATAGTGAAACGAAGCACCCAGCTAGTTTTAAGGGGGACCTAGATGGAAAGATTATAAGTTTGGACAAATTTAACAATAACACACAACTAAATAGTAAGCATCTAAGTACTAAAAATAATTCTCAAGTCACTTTATGATTTGTTGATCTTGAAAACATCTTCATAATCTGCATGTCATTCGACTCTTATAAGGGTACAGAAATGGAGAAATATTCTGTATTGATTCTTTGTAGAAAAAAAATCAAAGAGAGGTTACATGATTCAACCAAGCCACACAGCTGATGATAAAAATGAGACTCAAACTCACATGCATCCATTTCTTTCTGTTTGGAGTACCCTTTCCAGTCATTTCTGGACCTATACATTACCATTTCTAGTCTGATCAGCTCTTTTAGGATCAAACTTAAAATTCCAACTCCTCCTCAACTTCCCTCCTCAACTTCTTTAGCAAAAGGAGTCTTTCCTTTCCCCAAATGTGCAGAGGCTCCATTCTCTTTGTATTTTTTATTGGTTAGCTGTAGTAAATCTATTTTGATATATTTATACAATCATGAAATAAGCATGGAATGCCTTTAGGAAGGGGCATATTAGAGATTTACTTCTGACTTGGGAGTCAGGGAGCTCACCCTGGAGAAAAAAGATTCCAACTGAGAGCTGAAGGATGTGTAGCAGCCAGTTGGATAGCAAATGAGGCAACAGCATTAAAGGCTGAGGGAACATTTTGAACCCTAAGGTCCAGGGAAGATGGTTACAGCAGCTAAAACATAATAGTTAAGGGCAATAGGTAAGCCAGAGACTTAACACTAAGTAGCACAGTGGAGAAATCCCAGCACTTAGGGAGGCTGAGACAGGAGAATCGTGAGTTCAAAGCCAGCCTCAGCAATGGTGAGGCTTGCTAAGCACTCAGTGATACACTGTCTCTACATAAAACACAAAATAGGGCTGGGGATGTGACTCAGTGGTTGAGTACCCCTGAGTTTAATCCTCGGTACCAAAAAAAAAAATGCTTAAGTAGAGAGGTGACATAATCTGACTTGTGTTTTAACAAAATCATGATGACTAGAGTGTAGAGGGTAGATAGAGGAGCAAGAATGGTATTGTGGTATTGGGAATACCAATTAAGAGGTCATTGCAAAAGTTCAGGTAAGAAGCTTAAGCTGAGGGATGGGAATAAAAGGGAAGAAGATGACTGAGACATATTTTGGAGGGTAAATAGACAGTACTTGACAATGGACTTGACACATGGCATGGGAGAGGAAAAGAATCAAGAATGACTACAGAAATCATGCCTTGCATTAGTAGATGGATGAATAGAGTTCCCTTGCACCCAGATGTGGGAAACATGGCAAGAAATGAGACTGTGACAAGAGTTGGGGAGGTATTTAATTCTTCCTTCATCATGGTATTGATCATAGAATAATTTCCATTTCAGTTATGTATTTCCATTTCAGCATGTATTTTATGTTTGGATAGTATCCTGAGGGAGTGAGTCTGGATGGGTTTTTTTCTCATCTCTTTTCCATCCATCAAAATGCCTCCAGCAGTCCCTAGACCATAGCAGGGGTTCCAGGAATATGTATAATTTGGTTGGTTGGTGGTTCAGTCAGTTGGTTTAATAAATGAATCCAAATAGTGTTCCGCTCCATGCCTGTAAAATGGTAAATGCTTAGTAAATGTTAACTATTGTTATTCCACAATTATGAAATGACTTGCAAACTGACCCTGTGTCTCAAAAGCTTCCGTAAAGAGTAAATGCAAGACAGTTTATTGTATAGCTAAATCCCCAGGTCCTGACACATTTATAGTTTAACAAAACACTAAAGCTCCTAATTAAAAAATAATAAGCCTTCCTATTATGGTGATACAAGCATGAAGGAGCAGTTGCACGCACTGCAGCTGTTAGCCTGCACTGTAAGCTTTGACCTCAGAGCTTTCAATTAAAAGCAGCACTAAATTCACTCCTCACACCATATGCAGATTTTGAAAGCCTTTTCTTCTTTCTTTGTAAGATGTTGAATGAAATACAGAATGGATAAGGATATGTGGGACACATAGACACATCAAATACTCAGTAGGCAGGAGTTTAAAACCTTTCATTTCCCCCTACCCATCCCTCTTGGCCTCTGATTTGCTGTGTGACCTTAAACAACTTACCAGGCATTTTTGCACTTCAGTATATGATCTTTCTTGAAAAAGTGCAAAGGTTGGTGCCAATGGCTTTAAAGTGGTTAACGGTATCCTCCAAACACCTCTAAAATACATCATGCTAACTATAATCTCCATGTTCATACTAATAATACAGCAAATTAACTGCCATGGTAAGTTAATAAACTTAATTCTATCACTTTTCCAAACACTTGCAAGTTTTCTAATAGGGACCATTCTTCTCTGAGAAATACAAGTGAACTCTATAATGCAGGGTAATGATTATTCAAGGAAGTGTGCTGGTATATATTTCCTTAATTTGGAAGGTCTATAAATGGGGCTAAATGGTTCATTGCATCCTGGTTGTAAGATCTGGGAACTTCCTACTCTTTTTTTTTTTTTGCATACAAACATATATTTTATGCATTTATTTTTTAAATATTTATACATTGAATATTTATTTTAATATTAATAAAATTATTTAGTAAATTAATATTATTTGGTTTATTTTTTCTTCTTTTACTATTTATTTATTTATTTAGGATCCTGATGACTCCATAAACCTTAAGAGTTCCTACCTCTCATTCCAGCCATGAGCACTTGGATATACTATAATGATATTACACAAAGTAGGCTGATCCGAAATAAGATTAGACAAATTCAAAGTCCTAATCCTCCTTCCACATGACAGTCTATCAAAATATGTGGCATTATCATACCTTCTGCTTTCAAGTCTACTCTTATCTTAAATTTTTGTGCATGTTGAACACCAACCTTTTCTTAAAAATTTTTTTTATTTATTTAATCTACTTAGGTATACATGATAGCAGAATGCATTTTGATTCATTGTACACAGATGGAACACAACTTTTCATTTCTCTGGTTGTATGTGATGTAGAATCACAAGATACATGAAGTCATACATAAAGCTAGGGCTATGATGTCCATCTCATTCCACCATCTTTACTGTCCCCATGCCCCCTCCCCACCCACCCCTGTGACCAGAATTCCTCCATTCTTCCTGTGTCCTCCCCCACATTATGGATCAGCATCCACTTATCAGAGAGAACATTCGGCATCTAGTTTTTTGAGATTGGCTTACTTCGCTTAGCATGATATTTTCCAACTCCATCCATTTACCTGCAAATGCCATAATTTTATTCTCTTTTATTGCTCAGTAATATTCCATTGTGTATATATACCACAATTTCTTTATCCATTCATCTATCAAAGGGCATCTAGGTTGGTTCCACAGTTTAGCTATTGTGAATTGAGCTACTATAAACATTGAAGTGGCTGCATCACTGTACTATGCTGTTTTTAAGACTTCTAGGTATATACTGAGGAGTGGGATAGCTGGGTCAAATGGTGGTTCCATTGCATGTTTTCTAAGGAAACTCCATACTGCTTTCCAGATTGGTTGCACCAATTTGCAGTCCCACCAGCAATGTATGAGTGTGCCTTTTCCCCCACATCCTCACCAACACTTATTGTTTTTTGTATTCTTGATAACTGCCATTCTGACTGGAGTGAGATGAAATCTTAGAGTAGTTTTGATTTGCCATTTCTCTAATTGCTAGAGATGTTGAACATTTTTTGATCAAGTGTATATCTTCTTCAGAGAAGTCTTCTCCTACCAATAGCAAACCCCATGCAGAATTGTGATTGTTTCCATGATTACGTGACTGTCTCAGAGGGAAGGAAGTTCCATAAGGTCATGGGCAATATCTGATTTACTCACTGTTGTGTCTGTAGGAATCAGTGAAGTACCTGCTACTTAGTGCTCAATACAATATATTAAATGGATTAGTATATTCATGAAGAAACATTGCAGGTGGAGAAGGGAAAGATGTGAATTAAAATCCCAAGTCCACTACTTACTGGTTTTGTTACCTTAACTAAATTCCTTATTCTACCTAATTTTTTTTGTGTGTTTTGGTTCAGAACCCTTCTCAAAAAATTCCAGGGATCAATTAAGTGAACCTATGTGAAACATTTAGTTTACTGACTAGTGTGGAACAGACAGGTAGTATACAAGCTACCTTTTATCCATACTTCTGAATTTGCTTCAGTCAGAACTAATTCAACACACACACCAAACCCAGAAAGGCTCATGAGCAGACACAAAAATGAACATACTATGGTTCTTACTCTCATAGATGGTATGTGCCAGTTGAGGCTATAAATCATAAACATGGAACTGTTTAACCAGAATGTCCCATAGACCCAGAGAAAAGAGATTACCCTGCATTCTGCACTTTGGAAGATCCTTTGTTCCTCCTCTGGTTGTGCCTATCTTCCAAGGGTGAGGATTCTGTGGGGCCAATGTGAGCAAGGTACTAAAACCCAACTTCTAGTCCATATTCTGCATATATATATAAAACTCCAGACATTCTTTCCCACCCAGCTCAAGACTTCTTCCAGTATATATTCCTGAGCCAGGACTACATGTCAGGTTCACAGACAGTTCAGACATGAAAGATGGTCAAGGGGCAGGGATTTGCAGAGGAAATAGAGGATTTCTTGTCACAGCCCACTTATCCACAGCAGTGGGGAAGGTTGCAGACAGACCAAGAAAAAAAAATGTACCTGGAGGCAACACAGGAGACAGGTGGTTTATTGGAGAATGCTTATAAGATAAGAGATCAGAGACTGCTCAGTGGTGACAGACAGGCAAATAGTGACTCCATCTTTCACAGTGCTTTGCCAATCAGTGACTCGTCTCAAGGTGCTTTGTTCACTGGTGGCTGACAAGTGACAGGATTCCTTTCTACAGTGCCCTCTATACTGTGCCCATCCCCACTCAGAGAGGCATTTTATGTTAGGCTGCAGAAGCAGTGACATCATCAGTGTTATCTTGCTTTGTTTGCTTATATGACCAGCAGCCCAAAGAGCAATTGCCCTTGCATACATGTAAAAAAGTAGGTTTCTATAGATAACACTGACTCACCCTCATTCCCAGTGTACATAAGAGAAAGGCTGTATCCTTTAAGATATTATGCATCCAGACTTTCCAGTCCAGGGTTACTCTAATTGTTCCTTTAACTTGACTAGGTTTTTGGAAACAAAAAGGAAGAATTCAGGAACAAGGTGTTTTACTGACCCCCTTTGCTTTATTAATGATACAAGGCCTAAGCCGAGACATTCACATGTGGGCATACATGAGTCAAGGCCTCTTATAAGGACTATAAAATCAATGTAAATCCTGAATACAAAGCCTGGCCCATTATTAGCATTCAATAATATATAAGAATGTAATAAAGATGGAGTGATCAACTCAAGTCCAATAGAGAAGAAAGGGAAGGATCAAGTTGTTTTGAAAAGGAGGTGACATTTGAAAGACAAATCTGGAGTCATGGAGATGGGGAAACAGGCATTCCAAATAGATGTTTAAGTCAAGTACTCGAATCAGAAATTAGGATGGTGTTGAAAGGAAGATAAATAATCTGTCCTAGGTGACACACCAAATGTGTAGAGCGATAACCCAGAAGGTAAATTTGGAAAAGAAAGTTGGGATGAATTAGTTTTCTATTGCACCTGTAACAAATTACCACAAACTTTGTGGGTTTTTCTTTTTTTCTTTTGTTTTGTTTTGTTTGCTAGGAGAGTACTGGGGATTGAACTCAGGGGTACTCGACCACTGAGCCACATCCCCAGCCCTATTTTGTATTTTTATTTAGAGACAGGGTCTCACTGAGTTGTTTAGTGCCTCGCATTTGCTGAGGCTGGCTTTGAACTTGCAATCCTCCTGCCTCAGTCTCCTAAACTGCTGGGATTATACGTGTGTGCCACCCTGTGTGACTAACTTTGTGATTTAATACAACATACATTGATTCTTCCATAGTTCTTCAGGTCAGAAGTCTGAAATGAGTCTCACGCAGCTCTAATCACAGTGTTAACAGAGCTGGTTCCTTTTGGAAGCTTCAGAGGAGAATTCATTCCTTGCCTCTTTCAGATTCCAGAGGCTATTAACATTTCCTGGGTTGTAGTCTCATTAATCCAATCTGCTTCCATTGTTAATTCCTATTGAATATTTGTTCTTCTTGCCTTCTTAGAAGGATACTACATTGGGTCCACCTGGCATACAGGACAATCTCCCCACCTTTAACATCCCTAGCTTAGTCTTACCTACACAGTCCTTTTTTCTATGAAAAGTAACACATCACCATTTCCGGGGGTAGGGCAAATTTAGGGTTCCTTCTGCAGCCTGTCACACTGCAAATTCCTCAAATGCTAGATCAAGAAGTCTGGATTTTATTCTTGAGAGAGAGAGATTTACATGTAGGTGCACAATGTGCCAGTGTATATGCAGTTGTGTCCATGGTGTGGGTAAGGGCTGCAATGATATCACAAGCATGGTGGCACTCATGAAGCCCAAACTTACCTACAAAGATGACTGCCATATGGGAATTTTGGCCCAGTGTTGTCATATCTTCTAATTTTGTAAATAATTCTGGAAATGATCTTCATAAGCAACCTTCCAATATTTGAATGTTTCCAGTCGTATTAGGTTTTTTAAATTAAGCACTGCCTCCGCAAAAGAAAAGCATTCTTCAGGATGGATTTTGTCTGTCGGTAAAGGAAACAATAATGTGAAGAAAGAGCCCACAGAGTGGGAGAACATCTTTACTACATACACATCAGATAGAGCACTAATTTCCAGGATATATAAA
>PVHX01006749.1:0-81436 GCA_004024805.1 Geosciurus inauris
CAGTTATCTCATACTAGACAAAGGTGCCAAAAACATACATTGGAGAAAAGATAGCCTATTCAACAAATGATGCTGGAAAAACTGGAAATCCATATGTAACAAAATGAAATTAAACCCCTATCTCTCACCCTGCAACTCAAAGTGGATCAAAGACTTAGGCACTAGAAAAGAGACCCTGCACCTAATAGAAGAAAAAGTAGGCCCAAATCTTCACTGTGTTAGCTTTGAATCTGACTTCTTTAACATGACTCCTAAAGAGCAAGAAGTAAAATCAAGAATGAACAAATGGGATGGATTCAAACTAAGATACTTCTCAGCAAAGGAAACAATAAGTAAAGTGAAGAGAGAGCCTACAGAATGGAAGATAATCTTTACCACATGCACCTCAGATAGAACATTAATCTCCAGGATATATAAAGAACTCAAAAACTTAACACACACACACACACACAAACACACACACACACACACACAACAAAAACAAATAATCCAGTCCATAAACAGGCTAACGAACTGAACAGACACTACACAGAAGAGGAAATATAATCAATCAACAAATATATGAAAAAATGTTCAACATCTCCAGCAATGAGAGAAATGCAAATCAAAACTACTTTAAGATTTTATCTCATTCAAGTCAGAATGGCAATTACCAAGAATACAAGATACAGTAAATGTTGGTGAGGATGTGGGGGGAAAGACTCATACATTTCTGGTGAGATTGCAAATTGATACAACCATTATGGAAAGCAGTATGGATATTCCTCATAAAATTTGGAATGAAGCCACCATTTGACCCAGCTCTCCCACTCCTCAGTTTATACCCAAAGGACTTAAAATCAGCATACTACAGTGACAAAGCCACATCAATGTTTATAGCGGCTCAACTCACAATAGCTAAACTATGGAACCAAACTCAATGTCCTTCAACAGATGAATGGATAAAGAAAATGTGTATATATACACAATGGAATATTACTCAGCCTTAAAGAAGAATGAAATTCTGGCATTTGCAGGTAAATGGGTGGAGCTGGAGAATATCATGCAAAGTGAAATAAGCCAAACCCAAAAAACCAAAGGCTAAATATTTTCTCTAATATGTTGATGCTAACTTATAATAAGGAAGTGGAGGTACTAGAGAAGAATAGGTGTACTTTGAATTTGGCAGAGGGTAGTGAAGGAAGGTGGGGCATGGGCATAGGAAGGACAGTAGAATGAATTAGACCTTATTACCCTGTGTGCATATGTGACTACACAACTGGTATGATTTTATATCATGTACAACCAGAAAAATGAGAAGTTGTGCTCCATTTATGTATATGTCAAAGTGCATTCTACTGTCATGTATAACTAACTAAAACAAGAAAAAAGTAGTTGACTTTTTCTTAATGTCCATGTGTGAATGTGTTTTAGTTATACTCTCCTGCTGCATGTTTAAGATCAACTTGGTCAAAATTGGCCTTTTTCCTATCTACTCTTAGGATCAGCTGAGATTCCTTAGAGATCATGCTTGGGAACTTGTGGGAAGCCTAGCCTTCCTCCACAAGTTGTGTCATCTGCCAAGTTAGGCCAGGGTCTAGTTGACCATATGTGACTTCCTTCAGAAGCAGGAGAGACATTTCCATCTTCAATGACTTTCTGTTTTGCAGAATATGGACTTGTTGGTTTCCTGTTCTCTAGAGTCCTCTCGATCCCCCTGATGAGGAGTTTGGGATGATTTGCTAGAATTCACAAAACATGAGTCAGGAGGCTGAGGTTGTGGTTCAGTGGTAGAGCACTCATCTGGCATGCCTGAGGCACTGGGTTCAATCCTCAGTACCATATAAAAATAAGTAAATAAATAAAATAAAGGTATTGTGTCCATCTACAACTAAAAATATATTAACAAAAAAATTGGTCTGTATCTGTGAAAGCTGCAGGGTAAAGTCATAGAGTTGAATGAGCATTAAAGGCCCTTTATGGTCTAATTTTTTCCCCTAATAGCTATCCAGGTGTTTCTCCAACATCTTCTGAAGGACCCCTCTCCAACAGGCTTCACAGTTGTCTAAACACCACTTTCAGCTCCAGCTCTGAGTCTTTGCTCTGCCACACTCCCTTCCCCTCCATCCCAGGAGGCCTTTCTTTCTCCTCTTTGCTGATCTAAATTCCACTGAGACTCTAGGAATCAGTCCTAGAATAGGAGACCCTTGAGGCTTCCCTGATCACTCTAGCCACAGCCACATCAACCTTTCCCTTCTCTGACCTTTCAGAACTCTGTATTTTCATGCATTTGTGATAACACAATGGTTAAGAGTGGGGATTTGGAGTCAGATTGCCTGTATTTTAATCCAGGCTCCACTGCTACTAGCTGTATCACTTTGGACAAATAATTTAAACTCTCTGTGCCTTAGTTACTTATTCTATAGAATGGAAATAATAATGGTATATACTTCATAGAGTCATTTGAAAGATTAAATGAGTCAAACAGATAAAGAATTTAGAGTAGTAGTGCCTTGTATATTATAAACAAATGGACTTCATGTCCATTTACATAGTCTTATTGTGTAAATAAGTTGTAAATTCCTAAAGGGTGGGAACTGTTACAAAGCACTTAGTTATACACCTGGTAGCTAAAAAGAATCATACAACTGTGGATTAGATCAGTTTAAGTCAGACAAGTAAAGTCAATATTTGATTATATAATTTGTGGTCTGTTTCAGTGATGACCTTTACTTTTGCCCTTTCACTGCATGTACCAGGATTCTTTGTTTGCCATCAACAGAAAAAAACTCTAGCTAATTTAAGCAGAAAAAAGTTTTTAAAGATTGGAAGGAAAGAACTAGGTGCAGAACACCACAGGAAAATGGCAGCCTCAGAGTCCAGGAGGCAAGAATGAATGATCATTGCCTGCTCAAAGTCTGAAGTCCAGGGAAAGAATTCAGGAACTCCAGTTTGATCTATGCACCCATCCATGATGAGAGTTATTGAAAAAAAAAGTAAAATCTGTTTCCAGTAAAGGTTTTGTGGGGAAAGTTGTTAACTAAAGATTAAAGAGAAAATTCACTCTGTCTTTTCTCTGGGACATGAGTTACCTGGGCATGTGGAAGGTAAGTTTTTCTGTTTGGCTGGTTCACTCTTTATCTTTGTAAGACTTGGGTCTGAAGAGGGTATGCTAAGTACAAGTGAATATTCATAGGTGCTTATGACAGCAAAGATGTTGTTGGGTATCATGTACTCACTGATATGATGTGATAACATGAGCACATCAGCTCTGTGGTGTTCATACATTACTGTAGTACATTTTTCAAGACCAAGAAATTCCAGTGTCTGTAAATTTTTCCTCCTCCTGGAGATGGAACTTAATCTTTTTTTCCCTTTGAGGGTGGACTGGAATTAATAATTCACTGAGGCAGACTGACCCTGGCCTGGCGCAAAGGAGGTGGAGGAGACAGAGGAGACCAACTGCACAGGCACGGAGGAGGAGAGACTGACCATGCTTGCGTGGAGGAGGTCCACACTGTGGCCCACCATCTACCAATGGGTGGCTATCCCAGCCTACTTCTATCTAGAGACAATAGCCAGGACCGGGAAGACCATCCCCAAGCTCCCTACAGGCCCAGTTACACCAGAGGTGAGGTATTGGTAACCTGTAGGGACACTACAAGATTATAGAGTAGAAACTGTGGTACCTCAGATTGGTACTGCCAGAGAGGAAAACACATGAACAGCATGAAAAAACAAGGGAAGAAAATGCCCCAATTAAACCAAGATGCTACAATAATAGAATCCCTTGACAGTACAGTAGATGAAATATCGGAGAAAGAGTTCAGAATGTACATAATTAAAATGATCTATGAAGCACAGAGTAATGAGAGAAATTACAGGCAAAATTTAATAAATCCAACAAAGAGATTAGAGAGCAAATACAGGCAATAATTGATCACTCTAAAAAAGAGATAAGAGAGCAAATACAGGGAGCAAAAGATTACTTCAAGAAAGAGATAGATATTCTGAAAAAAAAAAAAAAGAAAAAGAAAACCAAGCAGAAATCCTTGAAATGAAGGAAACAATAAACCAAATAAAAAAATCAATGGAAAGCATCATCAATAGACTAGATAAACTTGGAAGACAGAACCTCAGATAATGAAGACAAAATACATGATCTTGAAAATAAAGTTGACCACACAATGAAGATGGTAAGAAACCATGAACAGAACATCCAAGAATTACGGGATAACATCAAAAGACCAAATCTAAGAATTATTGGGATAGAGGAAGGCACAGAGATACAAACCAAAGGAATACACAATCTCTTCAATGAAATAACATCAGAAAAATTTCCAAACAAGAAGAATGAATTGGAAAAATCAAATACAAGAGGCATACAGGACACCAAATGTACAAAACTACAATACATCCACACCAAGGCACATTATAATGAAAATGCCTAACACACACAATGATAGAATTTTAAAAGCTACAAGAGAGAAGGTTCATATTACATACAGGGTAAAATCAATTCGGATTTCAGCAAATTTCTCAACCCAGACCCTCAAAGCCAGGAGATCTTGGAACAACATATACCAAGCTCTGAAGAAAAATGGATGCCAACCAAGAATCTTATATCCAGCAAAATTAAGCTTCAGATTTGATGATGAAATAAAAACCTTTCATGATAAAAAGAAGTTAAAAGAATTTATAATGAGAAAGCCTGCACTAGAGAACATTCTCAGCAAAATATTCCATGAGGAGGAAATGAAAAACAACAATGAAAATCAGCAAAGGGAGAAACTACACTAAAGGAAAAGCCAATCAAAGGAGAAACCAAGTCAAGTTAATAACCAAAAATAAAAATGAATGGGAATACAAAGCATATTTCAATAATAACCCTGAACACTAATGGCCTAAACTCATCAATTAAAAGACATAGACAGGCAAATTGAATTTTTTTAAAAAGGCCCAACAATATGCTGCCTTTAAGAAATATATCTCATAGAAAAAGACATCCACAGACTGTAAGTGAAAGGATGGGGAAAAACATACCTGTCAAATGGACCATGTAAACAAGCAGGGGTTTCCATCCTCATATAAGATAAAGTGGGGGGCTGGAGTTATGGCGCAGTGGTAGCGTGCTCGCCTAGCACGTGGGAGGCACTGGGTTTGATCCTCAGCACCACATAAAAATAAAATAAAGCTATTGTGTCCACCTACAACTAAAAATAAATATTAAAAAAAAAGATAAAGTGGACTTCAAATCAAAGATATTCAGAAGGGATAAAGCAGGTCATTTCATACTGCTTAAGGGAACCATACATCAACAAGACATAACAATTAAAAATATCTATGCCCCAAACAATAGAGCATTCACATATATCAAACAAACCCTTCTCAATTTTGAGAATCAAATAGATCACAACACAATAATAATGGGTGACTTTAACACACCTCTTTCTCCACTGGACAGATCTTCCAAACAAAAACTAAGCAAAGAAACCATAGAGCTCAATAATACAATCAATGATTTAGAATTAACAGATGTATACAGAATATTTCATCCATCAATAAGTGAATATAGTTTTTTCTCAGCAGCACACGAATCCTTCTTTAAAATAGACCATATGTTATGCCACAAAGCAACTCTTAGCAAATACAAAAATATACAGATACAACCATGCATTCTATTAGACCATAATGAAATGAAATTAGAAATCAACAAAATAAAATATAGAAGTTACTCTATCACCTTGGGACTAAATAATATGCTACTGAATGATGCATAGATAACAGAAGACATCAGGGAGGAGATTAAAAATTCTTAGAGGTAAATGAGAACTCTGATACAACATGTCAAAATCTCTGGGACACTATAAAGGCTGTGTTAAGAGGAAAGTTCATTGCACTGAGCTCATTCATTAAAGAAGAAAAAGTAAACAAATAAACAACTTGACATTACATCTCAAAGCTCTAGAAAAAGAAGAACAACTCAACACCAAAAGAAGTAGAAGACAGGAAATAATTAAAATCAGGGCTGAAATCAATGAAATTGAAACAAAGGAAACAATTCAAAAAATTGACAAAACAAAAATCTGGTTCTTTGAAAAAATAAATAAAGTTGATAAGTTCTTAGCCACCCTAATGAAAAGGCGAGAGAAAACTCAAATTTCTAAAATTTGAGATGCAAAAGGAAATATCATGACAGAAACTATTGAAATACAGAAGATAATTAGAAACAATTTTTGAAAATCTAAACTCCAGTAAAAATAGAAAGTCCCAAAGACACTGACAGATTTCTAGAGGCATATGATCTGCCCAAACTGAGTCAGGAAGAAATACACAACTTAAACAGATTAATTGCAAACAAGGAAATAGAAGACACCTTTAAAAGCCTACCAACCAAGAAGAGTCCAGTACCAGACAGATTCTCAGCTGTGTTCTACAAGACCTTCAAAGAAGAATTAATACCAATACTCCTCAAATTATTCCATGAAATAGAAATGGAGGGAACCCTTTCACACTCGTTCTATGAGGCTAATATCACCCTGATTCCAAACCCAGACAAAGACAAATCAAAAAAAGAAAACTTCAGACCAATATCCCTGATGAACATTGACACAAAAATTCTGAATAAAATTCTGGCAAATTGCAAGTAAAAACATATTAAAAAGATAGTGCATCACAATCAAGTGGGGTTCATTCCAGGAATGCAAGGTTGGTTCAACATACAGAAATCAGTAAACATCATTCATCATATCAATAGACTTAAAGACAAGAATCATATGATTATCTCTATATAGGCTGAGAAAGTATTTGACAAAATGAAGCACCTCTTCATGTTCAAAACCCTAGAAAAACTAGGGATAGTAGAAACATACTTCACCATTGTAAAAGCTATCTATGAAAAAACAAAGGCCAACATCATCCTAAATGGGGAAAAATTGGAAGCATTCCCTCTAAAAACAGGAATAAGATGACAGGGATGCCCTCTTTCACCACTTCTATCCAACATAGTCCTTGAAACTCTAGCCAGAACAATTAGACAGACAAAAAAAAAAAAAAGTTAAAGGGACATGAATAGGAAAAGAAGAACTTAAACTATCATTATTTGCCAACAATGTGATTTTTACTTAGAGGATCCAAAAAATTCCACCAGAAAACTTCTAGACTTAATAAATGAATTCAGCAAAGTAGCAGTATATAAAATCAATACCCATAAATCAAATGTATTTCTATACATCAGTGATGAATCCTCTGAAAGAGAAATTAGGAAAACGACCCCATTCACAATAGCCTCAAAAAAAAAAAAAGGGAGTCAATTTAACAAAAGAGGTGAAATACCTCTACAATGAAAACTACAGGACACTAAAAAAAGAAATTGAAGGAGACCTTAGAAGATGGAAAGATCTCCCATGCTCTTGGATAGGCAAAATAAATATTGTCAAAATGGCCATACTACCCAAAGGTCTATACTAATTCAATGCAATTCCAATCAAAATTTCAATGCTATTTCTTATAGAAATAGAAAAAGCAACCATGAAACTCTTTTGGAAAAATAAGAGACTCAGAATAGCCAAAGCAATCCTTAGCAAGAAGAGTGAAAGGGCTAGGGCTGTAGCTCAGTGGTAGAGTGCTTGCCTCACACATGCAGGGCACTGGGTTCAATCCTCAGCACCACATATAAATAAAGAAAAGATATGGTGTCCATCCACAACTCAAAAAATATTAAAAAAGAAAAGAGTGAAGCAGTGAATACCAGACCTTAAACTATAATACAAAGCTACAATAACAAAAATGGCATGGTATTGGCACCAAAATAGTCATGTAGACCAATGGTAGAGAATAGAAGATACAGGGACAAACCTACATAAATACAGTTATCTTATACTAGACAAAGGTGCCAAAAACATACATTAGAGAAAAGATAGCCTCTTAAACAAATGGTGCTGGGAAAACTGGAAATCCATATGCAGCACAATGAAACTAAACCCCTATCTCTCACCATGCACAAAACTCAACTCAAAGTGGATCAAGGACCTAAGAATTAGACCAGAGACCCTGAGCCCGATTGAGGAAAAAGTAGGTCCAAATCTTCACCATGTTGGGTTAGGCTCTGACTTCCTTAATTTTTTTTTTAAATATTTTTTATTTTTTTTAGTTGTAGGTGGACACAATATCTTTATTTTATTTTTATGTGGTGCTGAGGATCGAACCCAGTGCCTCCCGCGTGCTAGGCGAGCACGCTACCACTGTGCCATAACCCCAGCCCCAGGCTCTGACTTCCTTAACAAGACTCCTAAAGCACAAGAAATAACAGCAAGAATCAATAAAATGGGATGGATTCAAACTAAAAAGCTTCTTTTCAGCAAAAGAAACAATCAATGAGGTGAACAAAGAGCCTACATTTTGGGAGCAAATTTTTGCCACACGCACATCAGATAGAGCACTAATCTCCAGGATATATAAAGAACAAAAAACTTAACAACAACAAAAACCCAAACAACCCAATCAATAAATGGGCCAAGAAGCTGAACACAAACTTCACAGAAGAAGATATATAATCCATCAACAGACATATGAAAAAATGTTCAACATCTCTAGCCATTAAAGAAATGCAAATCAAAACTATGCTAAGATTTCATCTCATGCCAGTCAGAATGGCAGTTATAAAGAAGATAAACAAGTGTTGGTGAGGATTTGGAAGAAAAGGCACACTCACACATTGGTTGCAAATTGGTACAACCAATCTGGAAAGCAGTATGGAGATTCCTTAGAACTTGGAATGAAACCACAATTTGACCCAGCTATCCCACTCCTCGGTCTTACCCAAAGGACTTAAAATCAGCATACTGCAGTGATGCAGCCACTTCAATGTTTATAGCAGCTCAATTCACAATTGCTAAACTATGGAACCAACCTAGATGCCCTTCAACAGATGAATGGATAAAGAAACTGTGGTATACATACACAATGGAATATTACTCAGCAATAAAAGAGAATAAAATTATGGCATTTGCAGGTAAATGGATGGAGTTGGAGAATATCATGCTAAGCAAAATAAGCCAATCCCAAAACACCAAATGTTGAATGTTCTCTCTGATAAGTGGATGCTGATCCATAATGGGGGAAAGGACTTGGGAAGAATGGAGGAACTTAGGTCAAAGGGGAGGGAGGAAAGAGGGGGCATAGGGATAGTAAAGATGGTGGAATGAGATGGACATCATAGCCCTCACTTCATGTATGACTGCATATATGATGTGATTCTACATCATGTACAGAGAAATGAAAAGTTGTGCTCCGCCTGTGTACTATGAATCAAAGTGCATTCTGTTGTCATATATACCCAATTAGAATAAATAAATTTTAAAAAATAATTCACTGAGAGAGAGAAGAGGAGGAGAGACTGACTACAGTAATATAATGTGATAAGATTAGGGAAAACTGAAATTGGGTAAAGGGTACATAGGAACTCAGGCTATCTTTGTAACTTAACTGCAGATCTAAAGTTATTCCAAAACAAGAAGTTTACATACTAAAAATATATCTATACCATAATTAAAGTATGTAAAATATGAATGGAAATATACATAAGAGAAGGAAAGAAAATATATAAAATTAATTGTGATTCTGTTGAAATGATGAAATTATGGAATGATTTTTTTCCTTCTTATCTGCTTACTGAAATATCTGGAAATTACATAATTATTTAAAGAGTTAATTTTAGAGGCTTGTTTTGTTTTAAAGAAAAAAAGTCTTCCCTTGAAATACAGAGGGAATATGCAAAAATGGATTTAACTCTGGCATGTGGCTTTTCTCATGTGGTCCTATTTACTATGTTCCCTATGAGAATGGAATAAATGAATGAATTGCCAGATGGCCACTTGAATGTAAAAGATTGCCTGTTCCAGTTGGAGGTAGGTGGAGAGATGAAATGACCATTATTTTTAACTAAACTCCAAATATTCAGATTTTACCAGTTTTCTCACTAATATCCTTTTCCTGTTTCCAGGGTCCCATCCATAATCATGTCATGCTAGTCTTTTTCAGTCTGTGACAATTTCTCAGTCTTTCCTTATTTTTCATGACCTTGAGAGTTTTGAGGAGTATAAGTCTAGAAATTTGTAGAAAGTTCCTCAAGATGAGTTTTTCTTATGCCTTTCTCATGATTAGACCAGGATTGGGGAGGGGGGGGTTCCTACAGGCTAGGTGAAATTCTTCCTTGAGAAATAATATATCTCTTCTCTATTTATTTATTTATTTATATCAGCATAGACTCATCTGTATTTGACATATACTTTTCCTGAATTTTTTTCATTTAAAATTGTTGTAAGATTTCCACCATGATCTTTAGAACCATCTTTTCCCCACTTAGTATTCTTTTTTATTTTTTTTTGCAGCAGAATGCCCAACATAAAACTAATTGCAAATATAAAGAGGAACAGGGGCTTAAGTACAAATGGAGACATGATTCTTTTCTTTTAAACAAATAGTTAATACAGAACTAGGTGTTCTACAAGTGTCTGGAATCTAGGCCTGAGTGGAGGTGCCTCACCCAAACTAGTGTCATGACCCCCACTCCCACTCCCAATAATCAATACATGGAATCAGGGTGCCAATGGCCAGACATGATCATAATGAGCCCCTTTTCAAGAGTCTTCCCCATTCCTCTACAGACAAGATCTGGCTAGGACAAAAACAACTGGAATTTCTTGAATGTCAATAGTTTATAATAGTTAAGTATTCTACATGATTCTTTTGGTTCCCTGACAACCATCATTTTCATGGTTGCATCTATTTTCATATGTTTTATTTTTATAATGATGCAGTAAACATTTCTTGAAACAATGTTCTATATATTCTTTATTATACACACATACACACACACACACACACACACACATATTATATTCACAGCCCTGGCATAGTGTCCAGAAGACAGAAATATCAACAGATGTTTATGAGAGATGGGTGGATGGATGGATGGGTGAATGAATGGATGGATGGATGCTGGGCTGGCATTGTAACCCAGTGGTATTTTTTCCTTTTGAACGGTTTTTTTATTCTTGGCCTATGAAGATATAAAATCTAAGTTAAATGTAGAGAACAGAAGCTTGAGAATTTTCTGGAAATCAAGCATTGGCTTCCCATGAACCATATATGTTAAACAATAAATAAAGGGTCTTAGCACAAAGAAATATTTTATACAGTAGGCTATTTTCCTATCTGGTTGGAAAACATTTGGGCATTTATTTTATCAACTCGCAGTTTCTCACAGGACTTCATTCTCTTCTCAGCTTAAATTGTAGACACAACGTTTTTAAGTCCCTAGAATGCTCTTAGAGTGTACAAATGTTGTCATGTCTCCTGATTTAGTCTCTGGTCAGGAAAAAACTGGAAGATTAATAATAGAGTAAGTAAAAAACGTTTGGAATGCATATTCCCTGATAATGACTGTTGGACAAAACACAGCAGAAGCTGCTACAGACAAAGTAGCTAAGGAAGGAGGAGATGGGAAAGGAGGACATATTCATTAAGATTTGGGAAAGTAACTTGGGAGGTTGAGGCAGGAGGATCACGAGTTCAAAGCCAGCCTCAACAATTTAGGGAGGCCCTATCTCAAAATAAACTATAAAATAAAGGGCTGGGGATGTAGCTGAGTGGTTGAGTGCCCTTGGATTCAATTCCCAATACCTAAATAAATAAATATTTGGGAAAGTCACCATTGCAGTAACCAAAAAAAAAAAAAAGAAAAGAAAGAAAGAAATAAGAGAGCTGAAATCCCAGCAGTTTGGGAGGCTGAGACAGGAGAATCACAAGTTCAAAGCCAGCCTCAGCAAGTTAGTAAGTATATAAGCAAACTAGTGAGGCCCTGTCTCTAAATAAAATACAAAAAAGAGCTGGGGATGTGACTCAGTAGTTAGGTGCTCCTGAGTTCAATCCCTGTACCCTCCCCCACCCCCCAAAAAATTAGCGGAGAGCAGAAGAACTTAGAAGGAAAGTCAAGAACAATCCTGTCCTTCTCCCACAATGTGTTTCATTCAAATCATTCTTGTTTCCACTGCAAGGAAGGGAGGAAAAAACATTATAAGAACAGAATGTTTCCAAGTGGTTCTCCCCTTCTTCTTCAGGAACAGTCAAGCTTATCTGTATAGAAACCTGATCACCAGATGAGCCCACATGGACTCTGAGTGGAGGCAACCACTGAGTCTGTCTATTATAGTTCCCCTGGATCCCTGATCTGGGGAAAAATAGCAGCGACACATTTGACAGATCATACAATGAGAGTAGAGATTCCAAGGCCAGTCTGCATCATATTTATCTCAAATGTGGGTAAATGTTCTATTCAGGCTCTTTTGTGGGAAAGAAGTCAGATGAGTTAGTAGAAACACAATAAAGGAAAATTATTACATACATCTTTATGGCTAAGAGGAAAATTGAGAAAACTATTTAAGACCCCAGTGACTATACAGGAAAGGAAAGCAGCAGGAAGATCATATGCAAACTGTACCTGTTGGGGTCTTCTTTCTGCCTAAGATCTCAGTATGGGTTCTTCTGGCTGAATTGGAAAGGGCTTGCTGGGTCTTTGGGTGTCTCACTGGGTTTTTGCAGAGGAAAGTCTGATGAGGACAGGTGTTTTGACAATGGTTAGTCAAGGTCATTGCTGCAGGGTCATTTCTTGTTAGGAAGGGCACTTGAATGGTCATTTCATCTCATTTCTTCACTTGTCTTCAACTGGAACAGGCAGTTTCTTACATTCAAATAACCACCTGGCAATTCATTTGTTCATTCCATTTATTTGCTTGTTTGTGGTTCTACTAGGTAGGGAACATAATAAATAACAAGGTCACTTGAGAAGTGCTCTAACAAGAGGTTTGGACAGAGTGCCCAGGGCTCACAGAAGATGTGTAGCATAGCATGCAGTCACGGAAAGGTGAGATACAGTTAACTTTATTTATTTATTTATTTATTTATTTATTTATTTATTTATTTATTTGGTACCGGGGATTGAACTCAGGGGTACTTGACCACTGAGCCACATCCCCAGCCCAATTTTGTGTTTTATTTATTTATTTATTTTGGTACCAGGGATGGAACTCAGGGGCACTCGACCACTCAGCCACATCCGCAGCCCTATTTTGTGTTTTATGTAGAGACAGGGTCTCACTGAGTCTCTTAGCGCCTCGCCATTGCTGAGGCTGGCTTTGAACTCGCGATTCTCCTGTCCCATCCTCCCAAGTTCTGGGATTATAGTTGTGCACCATCACGCCCAGCAACACTTTTTATTTTTATTTTTTTATATTTTGATACTGGGGACTGAACCCAGGTGTGCTTTACCACTGAGCTACATCCCCAGACCTTTCTAGTTGTTTTTTTTTTTAATTTTTTTTTTTTAGTTGTTGATGGATCTTTATTTTATTCATTTATTATTTATATGTGGTGCTGAGGATCGAACCCAGTGCCTCACGCATGCTAGGCAAGCGCTCTACCCCTGAGCTACAGCCCCAGCCCCCCTTTCTAGTTTTTTATTTTGAGATGGGGTCTTGCTAACTTGCTTTGCTAAGTTGCTAAAGCTGGCCTCAAATTTGCAATCTTCCTGCCTTGACCTCCCAAGTTGCTGGTATTAAAGGCTTGCACCACTGCACTCAGCTTTGAGTTAACTCTTAAATGAGGAAAAAATCAAAGTGTACTTGGAAAAGTGTCAAAAAATTGAGAAATAACAGATGACATGAGGCAGTTAAAGTGTGCCCATATATTGAAGTTCCATTATCTACAAAAGCAAAGAACCAAACTTTATCTTATAGGTAAGAGAAGTATTGGTGAGTTTTAGGTGGGTGAATATGACCCCCACAGAGACACTTGCTTTCCTCATCACTGCTCCAGTCTTCTTATTCTCACTATGGAGGGCAATTTGGTAATGTCAGAACTACAAGTGCACAAACTTTTCATGCTAACTTTACCACTTTGGAGAATTTTATCCTACAAACATACTTGCAGCCATGTGAAATAATTTATAAACAAGGATTTCCATTGCAGCATTGTTTGTATCAGTAAAAGACTGGAAACATTTGCAGTGTTTCTGGTCTAATTTCTAGGTCTTTGATTCACTTTGAGTTGATTTTTGTGCAGGGTGAGAGATAAGGGATGTAATCTCATTCTTTTCCACATGGCTATTTAGTTTTCCCCAACACCATTTTTTTGTTTGTTTTGGGACCAGGGATTGAACCCATGGATCCCTTACCACTGAGCCACATCTCTAGCCCTTTTTATTTTTTGAGACAAGGTCTCACTAAGTTGCTGAGGCTGGTCTTGAACTTGTGTTCCTCCTCCCTCAGCCTCCTAAGTCTGAGATTATAGATGTGCACCACCAGGCCCAGCCAGCACCATTTCTTATGGTGTTTTTGGTACCTTTGTCAGGATCAGATGACTATATCTATGTGGATTTGTCTCTGTGTCTTCTATTAAATTGGTCTTCATGTCTACTTTGATGCCAATACTATGCTGTTTTTGTTTCTATAGCTCTGTAGTATAATTTGAGATCTGGTCTTGTGATGCCTCTGGTATCACTCTTATTGCTCGGTATTGCTTTGGCTATTCTGGATCTTTTACGCTTCCACATGAATGTTAGGACTGTTTTTTCTATTTCTGTGAAAAATGTCTTTGGTATTTCAATGGGGAAGGCATTGAATCTGTAATTCACTTTTGGTGATACAGCCGTTTTGACAATATTAATCTGCCTATCTGAGACCATATGAGCTCTTTCTATCTTTGAGATGTTCAATTTCTTTCATTTTTAATTTTCATTGTAACAGTCTCTTATTTCCTTGGTTAGATTTATTCTCAAGGTTTTGTTTGTTTTTGAGGTTACTATGGATAGGATTGTTTCAAGGAAAACCAGTAAAATAGAAGGAGATCAGAAGAAGGGAGGCAGGGAGGGAAAGAGAAAGTACTGGGAATTGAAATGTAGTGATTTGTTATATACATTTATGAATATGTCAAAAGGAACCCTACTGGGGCTGAGGTTGTGGCTCAGTGGCAGAGCACTTGCCTTGCATGTGTGAGGCCCTGGGTTCGATTCTCAGCACCACATATAAATAAATGAATAAAATAAAGGTCTATCAACAACCAAAAAAAAATTTAAAAAAAAAAGGAACCCTACTATTATGTATAACTATAATGCACTAATTAAACTAAAGATTGGAAACAAATGTCCATCAATGGGTACCTGTTAAACAAATTAAGGTGCATTCATACAATGGAAAATATGCAACTATAAAAAAAGAATAAGGAAACTTCATGTAGATATAGAAAGTTCTCTTGGATATATTGTTAAAATAAAAATAGCAAGGTACATAAATGTATATATAGTGTGCCAATTTTTAAAGAAAGGTGACAAATAACAAATATATATATGTATGTATATATATATTTGCTTGCATTTGCCTAAGGAAGCTCTGGAAGGGTAAAAAAAAGTAGTAAGAGTAGCTATGAAAGGGGGTGAGGCAAAAACTACATACATGGGCTACAGAAATGGGAGGGAGACTTTTCATTATCTACCTTCTTGTGGGTAATTTAAGCACATAGATGTATTAAAAAATTAAAATATTGAATGAGAGAAAGTCTGTTCCATTCCCCCTTTTCTCTGCAGATCTTATTTCTGCAAATCACTTCATCAGAATGTTCTTTAAGAAGAGATATGTGCATGTAAATGCATTGTTTAACAATTAATAAGGGCAAATTTTTTAATGCTGTTGGCTGAAAAACTGATTGACGTATGGTGTATTATTTGTACTAAGAAATAACTTGACCTAAAATACCTTTTGTTTGCTTAGGTTTTTTTTTCTTTTTTTTAATGTCTGAAAATTGAAGATATTTTTGTCATAATTGTAAACAGAATTATCCCATGTTAAAACATATACTCTATTTGTATATCTTTTGCACCCTGAAAATTTGAAGGTTAATCCAAACTGGCATGTTTTAGAATATTCAAGAAAAGTAACTACTTTTAATACAAACCTTTTAAATTTCATACAGATTTTGGTAGGAATAATAGTATATACTATAAACATTGACAAAACTGAAAATTTCTTTCTAAAAAATATAAAATTCTCAGTATCTAAATCCAAGTTGGATGTGGTGTATCAGTGTTAACTTTGGATGTTTCATTTTTATATTTATGTTACAATGTTCAACATGCAAATATAACATTTAATATTTATCATGCTTTTACAAAAGTAAATCCTAAATTACTGAGCTTTGTCCATATGTACTCATACTTTTGAAATTACTTGTCGTATATTAAAAATTCCCTTAAAAACCTAAAAAAAAAAAAAAAGAGAAGAGATATGTGGGGGGCTGGGATTGTAGCTCAGCAGTAGAGCGTTTGCCTCGCATGAGTGAGGCCCTGGGTTCGATCCTCAGCACCACATACAAAGCAATAAAATAAAGACATTGTGTCCATCTACAACTAAAAAAATATTAAAAAAAAATAAAAAGAAGAGATATGTGGTTGCAGGGCTTCTGGCAGTTAAGAGAGAAATACACACGTCTTCTTTATGCCTGTTGTGTAAAAAGATTCATTGTTGGCATCTAGTTTGAATTTTTTTAACAGTGTACAGTGTGCTGTTCTGATGTACATGTATACTTGTGAAATGCTTCAAGTAAGCTAGTTGATGTATTCATTTTTAGTTTGAATTTCTTTTTTATTTGTTCTAATTAGTTATACATGATGGTAGAATGTATTTTGGCATATACATATATGGATATAATTTCTCATTCTTCTGGTTGTACATGATGTAGAATTACATTGGTCATGTAATTATATATGCATATAGGATAGTAATATCTGATTCATTCTACTATCTTTCCTATTCCCATTTTCCCTCCCTTCTCTTCATTCTCCTTTTTTTAACCCAAAGTACTTCTATTCTTCCATAGCCACCCTCTACCTCCCCAACACCCACCCCCCAGGCTGGTGCTGTAGCTCAGTGGCAGAGTGTTTGCCTAGCACGTGTGAGGCACTGGGTTTGATCCTTAGCATCGCATAGAAATAAACAAATGAAATAAAGTATGCTGTCCATCTACAACTACAAAAAAAAATTTTAAATGCTACCTAACCACATCCCACTTATTGTGAAATTAGCCTCCACATATCAGAGGAATTTCTATCTTTAGATGCTAAGTTAAAAAAAGGCTGAGAGGTGATGGATGGGAAAAGAAGAGAAAAGGTAACATTTGTGGGGCGGGGGGGGGGCAGGTATGGAGCATTAACCCCAGGGAGTGCTTTACTATTGAGGCAAGTTGCTGAGGACTTGTAGTCCTCCTGTCTCAGCCTCCCAAGTTGCTGGGATTACATGCATCCACCATCAAGCCTTCCTCATTTTTCCACTACTGCTGCTGGTGCTGTAGCAGGGTTCTGTGTTTGCTTAGAGCAGAAGCAAGAGGCTGGTTTCTGTTCTGCAGTGGGCCTGTGGGAAGAGAAAACCACTTAGGAACCATAGGTGTCACTGAAAGGTAGGAAATTCCTAGGGCCATGAAAGAAAAGGATAGACTTCCTGAGGGCCTGCTGCTTATAAGTTTATAGGTGATTGATGCTGCACTGATGAACACTGATGAGCACTGATGATTCAGGCTTGCATCTGAGATGCTAAGAACCTTCCTATCATTCAGGGTTTATTTTAACCCACTATCTCTCACCTCACTAGTTCTGGAATGGGGTATACTCCAAAGCCAAAGGCATAGCTTTCTGCTTCCTGTCCCTCCTCCAGAAGCCAGCCACAGGATATAGGCAGGGGAGTATTTAGGACATCCTTGTATTCTCTGTGCTCCTACAGTAGTGCTAGGCTGATCCTTTCTTTCCTTTCTATTCAAATTCATCTTTTATCCCAAGAACATCAGTCTCACAGGGGGAAAGCATGGGCCATCTGGTAGCTGTTGTCCATTACAACTTTAAAAGTAAGCTGTTAGAAAACCTGGATATCAGATATGGGAAAGGGACTGTAGCTGACCAGGGCAGAAGAGGCCGCAGAATATGGAAGGCAGTGATCTTTCTCTCTTACTCTAAACCAAAAGTTCAAAGGAAAAAGGAAGCAGGGTTGGGCCTCACCTTCCTTAACCAGCTGCTATAAAGATCACACCTGTAATCCCAGTGGCTCAGGAGGCTGAGACAAGAGGATTGTGAACTCAAAGCCAGCCTCAGCAACTTAGTGATGTACTTGGCAACTAAGCAAGACGCTGTCTCTAAATAAAATATTTAAAAAGAGCTGGGGAGGGGCTGGGATTGTCGCTCAGTGGTTGAGCGCTTGCCTTGCATGTGTGAAGCACTGGGTTCAATCCTCAGCACCACATAAAAATAAATAAAATAAAGATATTGGGTCCATCTACAACTAAAAATTTAAAATTAAAAAAAAAAAAAGGGCTGGGGATGTGGCTCAGTGGTTAAACGCCCCTGGATTCAATGCCCAGTACAAAAACAAGAGATCACACCTGTTTTACCATTACTGGACACAGTAACCCTATACATAGTCAAGGCCACAGAAAAGAATGAATAACACAGTCAATACCACAAAGGATGACTGCTCAGTTCACAGCTCCCCTTAAGGTGTGTCCCCAATACTAATGGGTTAGTTCCCAATATAGTTGTTACTCTGTGGCCTGCTTTAGTGACAGCAGACTCAAGGGAAAGTCTGCAAATTCTCCAGCTGAGGTTCCCAGAGATGCCTTCAGTTCTGCCTGTCTGGAGACTTGGTTGATCTTCCTTAGATTCTATAGTTTATCCTATGTTCTGCAATATCCTGCCCCCCGCCCCCAGCCTTTTGTTCCCTGCTTAGACATGTCAGAATCTGAGAAGGACATTTGGACATGTTCTTAAAGGTTTTGGGGTACTGAGGTGGCAGTGATAATATCTAAATCCAATCCAACGTACTTTCTCTCCTGAACTATTGGAGCCATTTTCCCAGAACATCTGCTTTTACCCTTTACTCCGCAAAGATGCTAACATTTTAATTAGATCAATCATTCCTCTGAACAAAACTCTTCAATGGCTTTCCAATTGTTTAGCTTGAGTTGCTGCAACAAAATATCATTAGCTGGGTAGATTAAGCAACAAGCATTTATTTCTCACATTTCTGGAGTTTGGGAGTCAGAGATCAGGGTGCCACCAGGATTAAGTTCTTGGTGAGGGCTCTCTCCTTCTACAGAAAGTTGTCTTCGTGCTGTGTCCTCACGTGGTGGAAAGAGCTACCTACCTGTCTGGACTCTATAAGGGAATTAGATCTTGAAGGCTCTACTCTCATAAACTAATTGCCTCTCAAAGGCTCTACCTCCAGATACCATCACATCACCATAAGAGTTTCAGCATGAACTTGGGGGCACACAAACATTCAGCCCACTGCACCAATGTTCTCAGAATAAAATCCAAAATTGTTAATGTCCTTTTTACCCAAACTCCTCCTGTGTTAGGATTATCACATGTACTAGTCCGTCCGAAGCCCTTTTCTTTCTGCTCCTAAACCTCATTGGGACTTGGGAGAAGCATCATTTTCTTAGGGGCCTTACCTTGATCAGTCTAAATTAGGTCCCCTTGTCATTATTTTTTAAAAACAGAATCTCCAGCCAGGCATGGTGGTGCACGCCTGTAATCACGGTGCCTTAGGAGGCTAAGGCAGAAGGATCATGAGTTCAAAGCCAGCCCCAACAGCTTAGCAAGGTCCTAAGGAACTGAGCAAGACCCTGTCTCTAAAGAAAATATAAAAGAGGGTTGGGGATGTGGCTCAGTAGAAAAGTGCCCTGGGTTCAATCCTTAGTACCAAAAAACAAAAACAAAAACCAGAATCTCCTCTTTTTCTTTGTAGCTCTTAGTAGAGCTTATATTGTTGTCCCTTCAGTATCTGTGGGGGATTGGTTCTAGGATCCCCTTCCCCACCAGGGATACACAAATCCATAGATGCTCAAATAACTTATATAAAATGATACTGAATAGTAGATACTGGTATAGTACACACATCCTTCTGAGTATTTTAAATTCTCTCTAAATCACTAAAAATACCTAATACAATGTAAATGCTGTGTAAATAGTGTTTTAAATTTTGTATTATTTTTTATTGTACTTTCTTTCCAAATATTTTTGATCCACAGTTGGTTGAATCTGTGGACACACAGAGGACTGATTATACATACAAGACTTTAAGTTTCTTATGAATGAGGACTATTTCCATTTAACTGTTTGCGAGAGCCTAGCACAGAAACTGGCACATAATAGGTACTCAAATGTATAATAAATGTATGGCTAAGAAGAAATTGGCATGACCTGAGATAACTGAGATTTGAGAAGAGAGCCTGAATTTGTGTGGTAATGGTAGAAAAGGAGCAAGACATATTTATTATGGGGGAAAAAAACACCCAGCAAGACACTCAATACCTTTTCCTAATAGTCAAGACAGGCAAACAAAAGGCAGAATTTCATTTCCTTAATTTATTAAAGATGACAATGAACTGTTAGGCTGTGTGACAACTACAGCAAATAGAAATCAATCCAGTTCAAAACATGAGTTGTGCATTCACAGAGCATCTCTACTTAGGTTCTTGTTCTTTTTAATTCAACAAAAGCTCTAAAACTTTGGTAAAGAAAATTAGTAACAGCCTCATTTAAGTGGCACATGTTTGCCTTCCACTCTTCTGCACTGTCTTAAATCTTATCCCCATCTTGTAAGTAAACTTTTTACCCCTTTATGTACAGAAAAGAATACTTCTCCCCTCCTGCTTCATTTAGAAGGAATTCTCTTCAGTGCATTAGGAAGTTTCTCCCCACAACAGCAGGAGCTTCTCAGATACTGTTTAGTTGCAAAGTGCTTTCAAAACATTCTGTCCTCTGCCCTCTCTCAAATAAATAAATGGGTATTTGGACAGTTATGACAGCATGGTGTCCAAGCCACCAATACATATAATGTAAAGTGATGGGGTCAGGGAGGTGGGGAAAATAAAAAAAACAGTGAAAACTTTGGAGCATGTCAGACTGTTGGGTTCAGCTTTGATCCTATGTTGACAGGAAAAAAGCAGGACAATAAGAGAGTATCTCTCTCCTCCAGTGTAGTGACGGAGCAAGGAGCTGGATTTGAAACTCAAACCAAAACTAGAAGTAGAGCTCATCATACTTAACAAATCTCTGAGTATAAATCTGGGGCCTAATCCTTAGGGAGACTTAAATGTTGTGGGGTCATTCCCAAAGTTCCTATAAGTTCTAGTCAGTCCTTCAAAGCCTGGCTTTCAGAGCTTCACCATGAACTGAAAGGAGAATAGCATCAGGGTCTTTCAGCCTGATGTAGCCCTCCAAGCCCAAGTTTGAGGTAGAGGAATCAACAACATTGGCCAATTTGTACATGTTCCCTCTTGTTCTGGTAGAGCTTCAGCTTTGGCTATTACCTTAATGCCCCTTTCACTTGTGAGACCCCTTGGTACCTCCAGCTCAGGCACTTATCAGCTTCCACCAACCATGTGCAACTTTCCGTTCGGTTTCTTGGGGCAGTACCCAAGCCACTCATTTTCTACTAGCAATCAACAATGGAAGACAGGTATATAGGAAGAAGTCAGTCCCAGAACAAAAATGATATGGGATTTAGTTTACAGAGCTGCTAGCCCTCAGAAAAGCAGCCCTGACCAGTGTTTTACATTAAGGTTAAGAGCCATAGCAACTTACAGCTCAAATCTATACCTAGTCCCATCCAAGAACTTTTCCCATCAAAATACACATTAAAATGGGGAGGTGGAGTATGTTAAAATTAGTAATATGAAAAGGATGACTGAACTAATTAATATCATCAGACTAGATAGAGTTAAGTGCATAATCGGCAGAAAGGCTCTTGTTATTCCAAGAACACAGGAACATTCACATTCACATCCGCAAACTGTCAAGTTCTCTAATACTACCAATGGGGGCAGTTTAACCCCAACTCTGAGACAAAAAAAATAAGGCAAGAGATCGGTGACCACAGAGGATCCCAGCTGTGTTGCAGAAGGGATCCCAGCTCTGGGCTTTACTCAGAACTGCAATGACCATTAAACAGGATAGAGAAGCAAGGAACCCACTAATAAGATGGTAGGTGGGGTTTCTGTCCTCACCTTAGGATGGCATCAGGGACTTGCCTGAGCTTGAAATATCATACCTACACTCAAAAGAGTTAGGTTAATTAAAAGACCTGAACACTTACGAGGAGGACAACAGTTCCTCTAAATGAATACACGCTCCTTATGCAACAGAGGCTTATTTATGCTTGTGGTGGAGGCTACAGAGGAGCTTGGCCTAAGTTTTTGTTCTGTTCTTTGCTTGAGGCCCAACAGAGTAGATAAAGAAATTTAGCTTGTGATATCATCTATGCCCAGAGTATTTCAAACAGGAAAATGATGGCTGCCTCCTTGAGGTCTCTGAGGATTCTGTTCTTTAGCCCCCAGAATACCTAAACCAACTGGAGAGAATGTCCATTTTCTGCTGCTTCTCCAGGACACAGTCTGACCCCATTGTAGGACTAGAAGAGAGAAAACTTATCACCCTGCTTCAGCAGGAAAGGAGAAGACAGTTGGTTGAGAAAGGCCTGGTTCAGAAGCTCCAGAACTAAAACAAAAGTGGAAATGATACTTAAGATGCATCTACGATCAATTGCATCCTAGTGAAGGCGGCCCTGGATGTCAGAATTGGTTTTCACTGTCCATTTTCCTGACAAGAGGCACTAGAAACTCTAAGGACACTGCATGTCAGTTCTGATGGAAATACCTGGTGCCTACAAATTATCTCTTGCAATAGACTGGACCCATCAACCTAACAAAGGTTGACAACACATGGACGTCAGACAAGTCATTAAAATAAAAAAAAACAATAATGATTTTTTAAAAAGCCCCAACTGGGGGAAGTCCTCATAACAGTGGCTCAGTTCTGCATTATGTGTGATCCCAGTCCCTAGACAGAAGGCTTAATGTGTTTTCTTCATGTGGTCTCCAGGACAGTGGCTTCTAAAGCCAAGGCTTCAGTGGGTTCCTCTTCATAGTCTGACATGTAGGACTCCAGGCTCTGTTTCGCCAGCAACTCCCGCCGGGCCTGTAGCCGCTCACACCGGGGACAGCTTCCAGACTTGAAACAAGCTTTATGATAACATGCTTTACACTCTATTCAAGTTGAAAAGGTGAGAGAGAGAGAAAAGAAATTTCTATTATTTTACTTGCTTTAGGCTTGAAGTAAGTCACTGCTGTAGCTCCTTCTCACTACCATGGCTAGGAGTTCTGGTGGTGAAATACAGGAGTTACTGAATCAAACCACATTCTTTCTAATGGAGGTGGCTCAAAGGAAAGAAATTAACTTTGTGTTCAGTCTTGCTTGCCCCACTCCTAGCACCAGCCCTTACCTTCACAGGTCCGGCATTTATAGAGCTCAAAAGGAAAGATGATATCCTCCTCATTCTGACAGAATTCACAGATGAAGCCCTTGGCTTGGCAGAGCTGAGGGTGAAAGAGAAAGATAGCAAAATGAGGAAATGGCACAGGCGGGTGGACCCCAGGGAGAGGACAGGCAAAGTATAAATAAAACTGAGTGGCATAAGGGGGTCTACTTCCTACAGGGAAGAGACTGGGGCTGGATTTAGCATGAGAGCCAAAATAGAGCCAGGGCTACATAGTAAGAGACAAAGCTTTAAGGTGGAGACAAGAGAAGCACAGACTTGAGACATTCCTACCACATGATTGCCTTTCAATGAAGAGACAAAGAGAAGAAAGGAATGGTGCCACCAAGAGCTTCTTAAAATCAGTATTGCAGTCTGGCTAATGATTTTATTTTGAAATAAGAATACTGCCAACTAAGATAAAATGTCAAGACAAGGATGTTTCCCAAAAATAATACCACATCTCAAGACAATTTGGAGTTAAGTATGTGCAATACTCCCAGTGACACAGCAGTCTCTACGTGTATCCCAGTTTGAGCTCTCATTCTGGGACTGCCACAGGAATACAAACTGGGGAGAGTCCAAATGAGAAGATCTAAAAATGGAATTTCTGAATTTCTGGCATGTTGAGTATATCGTGAACAATAATAATTTGCACTTGTAGAATACTTAAAGTTTACAAAATGGTGTCACATAAACTATTTCATCAATCCTCAAAAACACTAAGAGGAAAGGACAGTGCATAAATTATCTTCATTTCAGAGATTTAAAAAAAATGAGGCTTACCTCAAAGAGGGCAAAATTATTTCTTTTGGTTACAGTGATGAAAACAAAAAAGCCAAGACACTGAATTCTCCAGATTCTAATCCAGTGTTTTTCTCCCACATATAACAATTCTTTAGTGAAGGCTACTCTGAGCTACCCAGGAGCTGCCAACACCAATTTCTCTTCTAATCTAGGTTCTACACAGTTGGATGACTGCTGTTCACTAACCTAAAGAACAGCAACCCTTCTCAGTTTCTCTCAGAGTGTTGTTAGCCATCCCAACTTTCTGAAGCCAGTCAGGAAGAACCTGGGCCCACCCACTCCTTGTGTCCTGAAACAAGGTCTCAGCTGCATGCTAGAGCAAGACTTTCTCACCATGCACCGCTCTACATGGGCAGTCCCTGCCTTGGTGAGCTCAGCAAGCCGGGGCCCCAGTTCCCCCTTCTTGGTTGTGGTCAGGTCATTCAGGGAGTACAGGTGGAGATCCTCTGTCAGGTGGCCTGGGACTGTGTCAAAGGAATCCAGAAGCCTACAGGGAAAGTAGAAATGAACGTTTTGTATGTCACATTGTACTGAAAAATCCCTATTCAAAGGGGATAAAGAAAAGCTAATGAAAGTGGGCAACATTCTTCCAGCCTTCCAGTGTCCAGGCCACCCAGACTTCTGGATGACAGAAGTAACTTATTTATAACCTCCTGCAGAGTGGTCCATACGAGCTTGTAAAGAGTGGTGGCCATGTATTTCCCACTCCAGAGAAGATATAGATACAGTTACTTCTGTGGCTCCTTGTGTATCATTTGTGACACTTTTGCAAAATTCTTCTATTTTTCTTCTTCACATAAGAACCAACTGCTAGGACACATCCCTGTCAGAGAAATTAACTCACTGAGAAGACTAGCCTCCATATAAGACTTACTCTTTGGCCAGTCGGCATGTCTTAAACATGTTCTTCATGTGATACAGCTGGACCCGCAGCAGCTGGAAAGAAAGACATTGAGGTAGGGAGGTGTACAGGAGAGCAGAGAATTGGCTATTAGAAAAACCAGAGCCAGCTGGGCACGGTGGCGCAAGCCTATAATCACAGCACTTAGGGAGGCTGAGACTGGAGAATCACGAGTTCAAAGCCAGCCTCAGCAACAGCAAGGCGCTAAGCAACTCAGTAAGACCCTGTCTCTACATAAAACATAAAAATAGGGCTGGGGATATGGCTCAGTGGTCGAGTCCCCCTGAGTTCAATCTCCAGTACCAAAAACAAAAACAAAAACAAAAAACCAGTGCCTTCCCAGCACTTAGGGAGGCTGAGACAGGAGAATCGTGAGTTCAAAGCCAGCCTCAGTAACAGCAAGGTGCTAAGAAACTCAGTGAGACCCTGTCTCTACATAAAACACAAAATAGGGCTGGGGATGTGGCTCAGTGGTCGAGTGCCCCTGAGTTTAATCTCCAGTACCAAAAAAAAAAAAAAGAAAGAAAGAAAAACCAGTGCCTTTATACCCTGGGATTCTAGAAGCTTTAGATGTAGCAGCCACAGTCAGACTGTCCTCTAAACTCTTAACAACTTGTTTCAAAGTGATCTCTAGTCAGAAAAGCCCTCTCTGCCAGGTCAATCTGTCCAATCCCAAGCACTGCTGGCAGCAACTGAGAACTTTAGAATTCAAATTTCCCACCCTATTTTCTATTCAGTAATATTTTCAGTGGAGAGAGAAATTCTGCTTTTGCCATCAAGCATTATCTACAGCTTCAGAGCTGCTACTGACAGAGTTAGGCTTTGACTAGACACGGAGCTGGAAAATAGGAAGAGATTAAGAGTACCAGAGGGCTGGGGCTATAGCTCAGTGGTAAAGCCCTTGCCTGGCATGTACAAGGTGCTGGGTTTGATCCCTGGCACTCCCCCCCCCCAATTTTTTTTATAAGTACATAGAACATGAATGATAAAATGGCTACAGCTCTGACATTATGAAAAGGAACATGGTGATCCTAGGAAACTCTGTATGAAGAGAAAGAGAGGATGGAAGGAGAAAGAATCTATGATGTGGCCTTTTCAAGGATCTTACTCGGACTTGATTGAGCAGCTTGACTTTCCTATAGAGAGTGCTATTGATGTCCTGCACATTGAAGAGAGGATCATTCCATATTTTAATGAGCAGGTCCTTGGAGAAATTGCTGATGTAGTACTTGCTGAAGTCCCACTTGCGCAGAATCCGGCTAGGGATAACCATCTGGGCATTCTCATGACAGCACTGACAGAAGTACTTTCCCAAGTACTCACAGTACCGTAGCCGTTTGATATAATCTGGAAAATCCAGAAAGCCAAAGAGCCAGATGTGACTTTCTCATCTACAAGCTGATAAGGCAGCTCTGCTGATCCTTCAAAGGGTAGGAGAGATGAGTGGTTGCCTCCAGCCGCCTCTATATAAATTCCCCAAAGCTGGGAGAAACCCACATAGTGAGGCCTGTGGTCCCTATGTCCTGTCCTGGAAGTCACTGAAAAAACAGTCTGCCAGAGCTGATAAGACCCAACCTGCAAGAACCTAGCTGAAACTACCCAATTTTCTTCAGTATATAGTCCTGGTAATATACTCTCAGAGATCATTTCTTTCTTTCTTTCTTTCTATCAGTGCATTATAGCTGTACATGGTGGTGGAATTTGTTGTTACATATTTGTACATGTACAAAATATAACAATATAATTTGGCCAGTATCACTCCCCAGTACTTCCCCCCTTCCTCCCCTTGTCCCATTCCCTGGTCCTTTTCCTCTGTTCTACTGATATCACTTTGATTTTCATGAGATCCACCCACTCCCCTTTTTCATCTCTAGCTTTCACACGTGAGAGAAAACATATGACCACTTGACCTTCTGAGTTTGACTTATTTCACTTAACATAATATTTTCAAGTTCCATCCATTTTCCTGCAAATGACATGATTTCATTTTTCTTCATGGCTGACTAAAACTCCATTGTGTATATTTACCACATTTTCTTTTCTTTTTTTAATATTTTTTTTAGTTGTAGATGGATGCAATATCTTTATTTATTTATTTATTTTTATGTGGTGCTGAGGATCGAACCCAGTGACTCACACATGCGAGGCAAGCGCTCTACCACTGAGCTCCAGCTCCAGCCCTTACCATATTTTCTTTATCATTCATCTGTTGATGGTCATTTGGGCTGGTTCCATAGTTTGGCTATTGTGAATTGTGCTGCTATAAACATGAGTATGAATGAATCATTAGAGTATGATGACTTTAATTCTTTAGGATAAAAACTGAGGAGTGGTATAGCTATGTCATATGGTGGTTCCATTTCTAGTCTTTCGAGGAGCCTCCATATTGATTTTCATAAGGGTTGAACTAATTTATGGCCTAACAAACAGTGTGAAAGTGTTCTTTTTCCTCCCCATCCTCTCTAGCATATATTATTGTTTGTATTCTTGATGACTGCCATTCTGATTGGTATGAGATGAAATTTCAGTGTATAGTGTTAATTTTCCTTTCCCTAATTGCTAATGATGTTGAATAGTTTTTATATATTTGTTGACCATTTGTGTTTTTTCTTTAGATAATTATCTATTTAATTCATTTGCCCATTTATTAATTGAATTATTTTTTTTGGTGTCACGTTTTTTGAGTTCTCTGTGTATTCTAGATATTAATCCTCTGTCAGAAGAACAGTTAGCAAAGATTTTCTCCCATTCTATAGTTTCTCTTCACATTCTTAATTGCTTCCTTTGCTGTGCAGAAGCTTTTTAATTTGCTGTCATCCCATTTATTAACTTCCAGAGATAATTTCCCTCTGATTGCAGTATTCTTTCCTATTCCCTCCCCTCCCCTCGCAACTTTAGGCTCTTCTTTCTTTTCCTCGAATTCTGCCTATTACTACCTCTTATTACCTCTGACTAGCTCCCTCTCTCCTAGATGTGGGAGAGGGTAAACCCCTGGTGACAGTGTAGCACTAGAAGAAACTCACCAGGGTCAGTCCGGATACCACATCCTGCACAGCGGTAGTTCTGCTTGGCCACAGCAATCTTCCTCCTAAGGAAAGGCAAAGGAGATTGACAGATAATAGCTGCATGATGACCCTAAGGGGTAAGGATGAGGATACAGCACAGAGGTCTTGTTAAGTATAGGAAGAGAGGAGAATTCACTTGTTTTTTTAAGAGTTGGATAAAATGAACTTATTGGGAAAACTAATTCAAACTAAGGCTAATAGGATTTAGGACTCAGCAATGACTCTTCCTAATAATGAGCTACACTTTCTGTACAAATATAAGGGTAAGAAATAGTAAAGGGGAAAAGAATAATAAGAGAGAAGCATCTGGGCTTCTTAAAAAGAGAAGGAAAAACAGCTCACAATACTCTTGGGAGGAAGGCAACAGGTTGGGAATTCCAGTGAAAAAAGGCCTCATTTCCATTTAGATCTGGAAGGTGGTAGTTGCTTGAGGATTCTGAGGACTCTGTATTACTTTTGTTTTGGTATTGGGGATTGAACCTAGGGGCACTTAACCACTGAGCCACATCCAGTATTTTTTATTTTTTGAGACAAGGGTCTCACTAAGTTGCTCAGAGCCTTGCTAAGTTGCTGAGTTGGCTTTGAACTCGCAATCCTTCTGCCTCAGCCTCCTGAGCCACTGGGATTAGAGGCATGCACCACACACTCGGATGCGTAACTTTTTTTTTTGTACCAGGGATTGAACCCAGGGGTGCTTAACCACTAAGCCACATCCCTAGCACTTTATTTATATTTTATTTTGAGAAAGGGTCTCGCTAAGTTGCTTAGGGCCTCACTAAGTTGCTGAAGCTGGCTTTGAACTTGTGATCCTCCTGCCTTAGCCTCCCAATGTATTATTTTTAATTCTTAAAAGTAAGAATTTAAGGACAAAAATAGATAATATACTTCATCTGCTTTTTATTTTTTTCCTTTTTTTTTTTTAGGCAGAGGTCTCACCATGTTGCCCAGGCTGAGTCTGTGTATGTGTGTGTGTGTGTGTGTGTGTGTGTGTGTGTCTCACCATGTTGCCCAGGCTGATTCTGTGTGTGAATATACACACAGAATATACACACACAGAATACACACACACACACACACACACACACACACACACACTTACTTTTATTATTTTCATATGGTGCTGAGGATGGAACCTAGGCCTTACATGTGCTAGGCAAGCACTCTACCACTGAACTACATTGCCAGCCCCCCAGGTTGGTTTTGAATTCCTGGACTCAAGCCATCCTCCTACCTCAGCTTCCAAGTAACCAGAACTATAAGATGTGCCATGGTGCCTGGCTCTTCCTTTGCTTTTAAATGAACAGAACTGCGTGGGAAGTATAACTAGAGGTAGAGATAAGAGAGTAAGAAGACAGTTCTGACAATTCAAAAAGAATGTATCTTTTACCAAAGGGCACAGTCACTGGCTACTCACGTTGGAGCTGGATGAACATTAAAGATTATCTGAGGCCGGGGTGGGGCCCACTCCAGGTTGCCACGAACACGGATACGTAGCTTATAAATGTCCGCATGCTGCCCATCATCTGGTGAGATGGGCAGTGAGTCAGGGATGGGCAGGAGCTGCAGGAGAAAGCACAGGTGAGCTAACAGTGACAGTCCAAGGGAACACATATGCTTAATCCTTCTGGACATGAAAGAAGCATAGTTAATGAAAGACATTCCAGGAACACCACAGGTTTAAAGACACCAGAGTATTAGAAGCAAGGGCCTTGTGTTCCAAGAAGCAAATAGATACAGCATTCCAGAATGGTGTTACCCATTGCTGGTGCTGATCCTACATTCATTCCAGGACCTCTGGTATGCTAGGATGCTTTACGACTTAAAGACTCAACTTCAGGGCAAAGAAGAGTCCAAACAATTCACTTTTTCTAAGTGTTTCAAAGGTGGTCACAAAACAGGAGTTCTAACTCTGGATTTAGTGAACAGTTACATGGAATAACAGTGAAAGAGCCATTATACTGTTTTGACAATTGCTAGGGAAAACCTAGGCAAGCAACTATTCACTCACTCATTCATTTATTCAATACATTTATAACAGATGGCTTCTATGAGTGAGGAAGGAAATACAGGTTCATCCCACACTGGGAACAAGTGAGAAAGGAGAGCAAGATAAGAAAGGCTCAGAGCCTCCTGGGCAAGGAAAAATGCTAAAAAGTCTACCTTCTGAGGAGCATCATGTTCCGGGACTAGCCACTCTAGCTCTGAGGCAGCTGGAAGCTGCATCCCCTCAAACTGCTTCAGGAGCCCCATAGCCACTGCCTCAGCAGAAGTGGAATGCAGGAAGCAATGGGAACTGAAAAGGAAACAATAAAGAAAACCAAGCACAGGCAAAAGACAGGGAGATGGGAGCCTTCCCTTTAGGATCTGAGACCAAATGAAATAACTTCTCAGCTGAGGAAATGCCCATAGCACCCTGAGTGTACTCAGCTACTTTAATCATCATCTTCAGACACATATGTACAGTGAAAAAATACTGATCTTATTATAGTCCTAAGACTCAGGTTCAAATCCCATTTAATAGCATTATATGGCACTACTAGTTAAGGGCTCTGTAACTGCCTTTCTCTAAACTTCAGTTTCTTAACTACAAAATGGACACTATAATGTCTGTTTACAAAATAAAGTGAGTGAAACTGCTTTGTGGACTGTAAAGGCTAAGGTTCATCCCAAATGAACTAATATTTACCATAGCTGGGTCTACAGTATAGAACTTTTTCAACTTGATTTCATGATCAAAAATCACAGTCTGGGGCTGGGATTGTGGCTCAGTGGTAGAGCATTAGCCTCGCATGTATGAGGCACTGGGTTCAATCCTCAGCACCACATAAAAATAAATTAAAAAAAAAATAAAAAGATATTGTGTCCATCTACAACTAAAAAAATATTTAACAATTTCCAATTAAAAAAAAAAATCACAGTCAATGCTCTCTCTCTTTCTCTTGAGACCTAACTCTTTAGGACTTCTTGTTTTCAGAGTCAGCAAAGAAAGAACAATTCACACTGCAAGCTTTGCCTCCACAAAAGCCCACCCCATTTAGATAAAAAATCTTTACTTTCTTTCCCTGAGTTCATCACCATCAGGCAGGCCCATTATTTGAACCTAGTCCTGAACTGGAATGACTTTACACATCATCCATTTGCCAATAACTGGGTTTATTTCTTCCTACACCCACACCCCAAGGTTATCTAAAAAAAAAAAAAAATACTCACAAGGATGGGGAAGAAATGAAGGATTTGCTGTTTGAGGCTGTGCTCCTTCTGATGTCAGCATCTAAATAGAAACCGAAGATAAGGGGAACAGGAAATGGAATTGAAGGAGGTAAAGAATAATGGAACCTTGACAAAGTATTGCCAGCTAAGCACTCAAGGTAGCATCTAGGTGCTATATTCTATGCAGGATATGGAGCAGGTGAAGCTCTAAACACAACTTATAATTTGGCTCTATTCAAGTCACAATCAGGCTGAATTAGTGACATTATGCATAGCTCTGAGAAGATCAAAGTGGTTACAAATCCAGGCGGAAACACAAACTCAGATTTGGTATAAAACAGTGAATGAGAAAAGGAGGTATCCTAAGCACACAGGGACACAAACCCTACCAAGCAGAAACACAAAATAATAAATCAATCTCTCTCTTTCTCTCTCTCTCTCTAAATATCAAGCGTTCTTAAGTGGTAAGCTCCCAGAAGCAAGAACTCTGGCTTTATTTATTAATTTTTAATGTTAGCACCTAACACAAAACTTGGATCATAAAAATGATCTGTTGAACTGAAAGTTTGCTTCTAACTTCTCACCACTCTTGCCCTTATTACTGAATGTTAGAAGCTTTCTATATCCTTTAAAAAGTTTTGTGGAACTGGGTATGGTGGCACATGCCTATATGCCAGCAGCTGGAGAGCCTGAGGCAGGAAGACTGAAAGTTCAAAGCCAGCCTCAACAAATTAGTGAGGCACTAAGCAACTTAGGGAGATCCCATCTTGAAATAAAAAAGAAGGGGATTTGGCTCAGTGGTTAAGAACTCCTGAGTTCAATCCCTGGTACCAAAGAAAAAGAAAAAAAAGTTTTGTGGAAAGATTTCATTCCTGAAGGATAGCATAGGGAAGCCAAAGAACTTCTCTGGAAATGCCTGGTAACCAACAACTTTTCAGGGATTGTCAATACAATCTTTACTACAGAAATCTTATGCACAACTTTAAGAAAATAGGACAGATTTTCCAAAGCACGCTTCTGATATGGGACTTTGAAAAGGATTTCTAATAATGAATGCCTAAACTTCCAGAGACCTCATTTGCTCAAATGCTTTTGATGTGGGGGAATGTAAAATATAGAAGTCATATTCGAGAAAGGCAGATAGACCTTAACAAGTCATAAAAAGGCTGTTTTGATAAATCCCATCTCTTACTTCCTTTGATGCCCAGAGAAAAGACCTTTTCTCCCTATAAGCTTATGCAATAATCAATCTATTGTCTGAACTCCTCAATACAGTTTCTAAGCTTGTATGTCACTCTGCACTTGGCCATGAGCTCAATTGTTCCTTACATGTTTCTACCATATATAGATTTTTTTGTATGTACAACTAGATTATAAAGTCTCCTTGTGAGGAAATGAGATTGTATCTAATTCTTTTTTTGGCTCTAAAATACTTAACACATAGTTCTGTATACAAACATAAACTTAAATAATATTGTCGACAAGTTGGTTAACAGAATTAACCATACTTAAATAATATTATACTTAAATAATATTGTTGACAAGTTGGTTAACAGAATTAAATTAAAAGAAATATTTTTTAGTTGTAGTTTATTTACTTTATTATTATGTGGTGCTGAGGATTGAACCCACTGTCTCATAAGTGCAAGGCAAGTACTCTACCACTGAGCTACAACCCCAGCCCCAGAATTAAATTTTTTGGGGGGATGTACTGCGGATTAAACTCAGGGGCACTCAACCACTGAGCCACATCCCCAGCCCTTTTTTGTATTTTATTTAGAGACAGGGTCTCACTGAGTTGCTTAGTGCCTCACTTTTGCTGAGGCTGGCTTTAGACTTGCGATCCTCCTGCCTCAGCCTCCCAAGCCGCTGGGATTAGAGGCGTGTGCCACCCACCCAGCCAGAATTAAAATTTATTGACTAGTTTTCATATGTTCTCGAAGCACAGAAAAATAAGACATCAACCAAGTTTTTGCTGGTAATTCACAAAGTCTATTTTATTTAATCACAAAGACATTCATTTATGTCATATATTTTCTGCCTGAACTTAGGCCACTAAAATCCATATCCCAATGCACTGCTAGTTGTCTAGTTTTACTATAATTAGTGCTAGTGAATAAAAGGAAAAAAAAGCTAGGCAACAGTAGAATAGACAGATCTTCACACACCATTTGCTTTACATTTATATGGGTAACACTTACACTGCCTGGGATTGAACATAAGTTATGCCTTGTCTTAGTAACCTTCACAGTGCTTTATACACAATCGGTTTTCAAAAAATATTTCCTAAAAGAATTATTAGTTGGCTAAAAGCAATTAATAGATTTTGAAATTTCATCTCATTTGGGAGTAACACAGAAGGAAAAAGGAAAATCTTAGATAGATATCCTTGAATAAGAAGCTGACCAATTTTGTTATTTTAGGACCAGCCTATTAAAGAAAACAACACACACTAGAGAGAAGTGGCTGAGAATTCATAGTTGCTAAGGAAATCACTGTCTCCATAAAAACTACAATCACAGGGCTGGGATTACTGCTCAGTGGTATAGTGCTTGCCTTGCATGCGTGGAGCACTGGGTTCGATCCTTAGCACCACATATAAATAAATAAATTAAAGATATTGTGTCCATTTACAACTTAAAAAAAAAACTACAATCATGTGGTACAAAGTGAAGTTCATGTCAATGACAATCCACATATATGACAGTGGGCCCATAAGATGACATTGTTTAGTGATATAGTAGCTATCTTAGTTTGTGCAAGTATACTCTATCATGTTCGCCTAATGACATGTTTCTCAGAATATATCCTCATATTTATCCAAAGCATGATTGTATTTAGCAGTTTTTTATCCTTCTTTTTTTTCTTTGAGAAAAAATCATTCTCTTCTCTTTATTACATATAATCAGTCAGGTGCAATGGTGCACAATTATAATCCCAGCCACTCGGGAGGCTAAGGCAGGAGGTCAAAAGTTCAAAGCTGGGCAGGGGTTGTGGCTCAGTGGTAGAGCGCTTGCCTAGCAGGTGTGAGGCACTGGGTTCAATTCTCAGCACCACATATAAACAAAGTCCATTGACAACTAAAAAAATATTTTAAAAAGTTCAAAGCTACCCTCAGCAACTTAACAAGGCCCTGTCTCAAAATTTAAAAAATGAAAAGGGCTGGGGATATGGCTCAGTGGTTAAGTGCTCCTGGGTTCAATTCCTGGTAGGAAAAAAAAAAAAAAAAAGAACATATAATTAAGTCATACTTTATCATGTTTGGTTTTTTTCTCTCCCACGAGGTACAAAGAGGTTAGAGGTAGGTGGCATAGAATTCCTAGCTGATCAGGAACATTTCCAAGAGTGTGGAAGACCATCGTGCTTTAGAGGTAAGGATCTTTTACCCTCAGGGTGGAGGAAGATAAGCAGTGCCTAATATCAAAGGGGACATGACACCTGCTCTGGTCAAGTACCAGGCCTGTGCTTCATCCTGCTGACTCTGGTCAAGTCAAGCAGATGATTAATTCAATGTGGATAGAAAGCTAGTGGAAGATGAAGATAGAAGTAAACCAGGGTCAGAGTTGGGGATGTAATTCACTGGTAGAGTGCTTACCTAGCATGTATGAAATCCTGGGTTCAATTCTCAGCACTACATAAAAATAAAGTAGACCAGGGTCTCAGATAATTAAAGAGTAAAGAGAAAGGAAGTCATTCAACTAGATGGATTAAATATACCCCAAATGAGAGCACTTGAGAAAGAAGTCTAAGAAAACTCACCTTCCAAGTAAATTGACCATAATTATGCAACTTTCTATCTATTTTGTGTACAAAAACAAATGTGTTTTTTCCCAAGAGAACCAATTTCAAGTGTTTTTGGTGCTTTAGATAGAATAAGGTTATTACTATGTACTGAAAAACAGAATATATAAAAACAAACAACAAGCTGGGCGCAATGGCTCACGCTTGTAATCCCAGTATTTTGGGAGGCTGAGACAGGAGAATTGCGAATTCAAAGCCAGCCTCAGCAACGGCAAGGCGCTAAGCAACTCAGTGAGACCCTGTCTCTACATAAAAACACAAAATAGGGCTGGGGATGTGGTTCAATGGTTGAGAACCCCTGAGTTCAATCCTTGGTGCCAAAAACAAAAAACAAAAAAAATTATGTGTTATAAATAGAAGAATATGCTAGTATTGGTATAGTCCAGGAAGAACTAGTTAAAACCTTGGTACCTTAGCAAAACTTGCAAATTTTTAAATGAAATAAGTAAGGCATATGAAGAGTCAGCTTCAGAATTGACTGGCCAGTTTGATGTTGGTCTCCATTCTGATTTCCTTTTAGTAGATAAGATGGTACCCAACATATCTGGAAATCCAACACCAATACATTTTTGGTAACTGCCAAGTCAAAAAGGAAATGTTTTCTAAAATAGAGAACCACTATTATTTTTTTAATATATATTTTTAGTTGTTGATGGACCTTTATTTAATTAATTTATTTATATGTGGTTCTGAGAATTGAACCCAGTGCCTCACACATGCTAGGCAAGTGCTCCACCACTGAACTATAACCACAGCCTGATGAACCACTAGTACTATCTTAAAAAGAAACAAATTATTTGAAAAGGTGGGAGAAAGAGCAACCGATTATCTTCAATTGGATATAATTTTAAAACCTGTCAGAAAAACACAGTTCATGAGTATTCATCTTCATATATTATGCCAGCTACCAATTTATTGCCTTTTAGCCATAAGTCTTTCTTTCTTTTTGTTCACAATGCATTGGAGTTGGGTCCATAACCGTTTCTCCTCTGCCAGCTAGCACAGTGGTCTGTCAGTCAGTGGAAGGCACTGAAGGGACGCTGAGGAGAAAGAAGTTTGCCTTGTGTGCCTTTGCAGCAGAGTTCCAATAGGTGGTACCTCTCGTAAACGATTTCCCTCAACACCCTCTGGTAGAGCTTTACAGTGAGTACCTTCCCATGAACTGCTTTCCCAGTATTATTTGAGTTCAGAAACGAGGCACTTCCCTCTACCCATCAATACACACTCCAGAAAATGGTTTCCCAGAGAAGGCTGTTGGCATGGCACCTCCCAATGGACAGTGTTGCCTGGTACGACCTCAAAGCAGCTCTTCAGCTTCTCTACCATTCAGTGAGCCAGGAGGTCAGGATCTCAGGCCTGGGGATGTGGCTCTCATTTGTTCCTTCCCCAGGTGCTCTACTGCAGACTTAGGAAAAGTGATTGCCATTTATATCTGTCCTTTCTGTCTTCTCTGGAGTTCTCTTTACTCCTTATGAGCCAATCTCAGTCCATGGATAGCTGGCTCTATTCCTTGGGGCATGAGGTGAGGCAGAAGATCGTGGCAGAGGGAAGTGGTTCACATGATGATCAGAAAGCAGAGAGAGAGAGACTCCACTCCCAGTTATATATTTTATATATATATATATATATATTCCAAAGGCACATCCTCAATGACCCACTTCCTCCAGCCACACCCTACCTGCCTTCAATTACCACTCATTTAATTCCATCAGCGAATTAATTCACTAATTGGGTTAAGGCTCTCATAACCCAATCATTTCTCCTCTAAGCCTCCTTGCACTGTCTCACACAGAGCTTTTGGAGGATACCTCACATCCAAACCATAACAGTAGGACAATAAAAATTTTCTAAAACTAGGTTATGATATTGGTTGCAAAACTTGGTAAATTTATTAAAAATCAATGAGTTATACACTTAAAGTGGTGAGTTTTGATATGTAAATTATACCTAAATAAAACTGTTTTTTAAAAAAGAAATAGATGTTGATGAATACTAAGCTTTTTATGAATAAACTGATCTCAAAGTTTATCTGCAACTTCATTGTTAGAAACAAGGAACTTTCAAATTTATTTTTTTCATAAACACTTTTGAACCACATGGTCTATTTAATGTATCACAACCTAAGAAAAATAATCACATTTGGCAGAGTATTACAAAATTTAGAGGATTTGTCATAGGTGATATTCATAATGTGATGCTTAAGTACTTTAAAATTTTTTTTCAAGAGTGTTATGGATCCTAATGACCTTCCTGATGATGGTATCCCAAGAGACTCTTCCACAGTATAAATTAATAAGCTGATCAAACAGAAATGTGTCTGTAAACCTCTGGACATGATCAGAAATACTGATAATGATAACAAATCTGATAAAAGACCAGAAACATATGATAAAGAACGGAAAGCAATAAAGAAATCTAGAGTAGAGAAAAATGAATAATAAATTATATTTATATAATTGGGAAACCTATATACAGAAAGAACATGTAAATTAAGTCTTTTTTTTAAACTGGAGATCAAACCCAAGACCTGGCATATGCCTAACTAAGCAAGTTCTTTACAACTACATCCCTAGTCCTTAAGTCATTATTTTTAAGAGTGACTTGTGATTCATTCCCCCTCCATAATGTGTCTCAGGCAAAGTACCTCACCCCACACTCCCTGTCCCCCAGACTCCAAAGAGAGGGTCACAAGAAAAAGTAGATTTTTAGTTGAAAGAATTTTCATATTCTTGGTGTAAAACGTGTCATATATACAAAATTTTGAAAGCTCCCAAAATTGGGAAAGGAAGGCTATCAGGAAAACCAAATAAAGGAATGCCTTATGAGTAAAGCAGATTGAATATGCTCTCATGAAACAGGTGACAGTCAATAAGTGCACCAGCAAAAGACTGTGGTTGTAAACATGTAAGAAACCAGTTAAAAAGTGACAGGATAATTATCTGTCAAGCAGTGGAAGACTAATGTTAAAATACGTTGCAACAATACAGGATTGGAGAAAAATGAACCTAATTATTTTTATTGCTCTAAATCTTGATCTAAATCTTATACCATTATTAATTACATAATTTAATCTTATATAATTATTTCAAATTCTAGTGGCTAACAATATGAACAGTCATAAACATTATATTAACATTAACTAAAAGGTATGTGCCTGGTGCTGGGGATTGATCCCACAGCCTTGTTAGGCAAGTGCTCTACCACTGAGCTACATCCTTTTCCTCTAAGTGTTTTTGTTATTGTTGTTTGTGTTTTAAAACCATTTTAAGTAGAATACTGTTATTTTCTTTCAATTAACCCCACCTACAGAAAACCTACTTATTTGAATCACAAAGTAATTACTAAAGATGGCTATTTAGAGCAGCAATTACTAATTGTATATAAAGCACCTAGAAAAGATAGCTTTCTGAAAGTTGGCTCTCTAAATTTCAAACTTTGAAGTGATACTAAGTTTCATGCCATTCTGTCCTACTTTTGCTGTCTAAATGTGCGGCAGCAGCTTAGCTATACGTTTGAACAAAAATTCCTTAACTTTTTCTTTCTAAGCTGTCCACTACCTCCCTAATCTATGACTACTTAATCTAAAATGATCAATGGTTCATTGATCATCCCTATGATGATAAATTGGTTCATCTCTATGAATCAATAAGGACAAACTCGATGAGGAGGGCTGTTAGAATCATATGAGGAAAAATATATGAATATCTGAATTGTTCCTGGCTTCTTATTCCAGCTTAAGTTCAGTTTTTTCTAATAAGATAGCCAGACTATGTAGTCCTCATTACCTTAACAGGTATCACATGGCCAAATATGTACAAAAGCTTGTGCAAACATTTACACACATGCATGTATAAGCACATCCACACTTCCAACATAGGCTACCTGAGAACATGGAGGCCATTGACACTGAGAGTCCGTTCTTTGACATGTGATTCAGGTTAGATCCTTCGCTACCATCTGTATAATAATGATTATAAAAGGGACCCTTTAGTTTTCTGACAGGAAGTAAACTGATAAGATTGACAATTCTATACCACATGTTTCCGGGATCAGGAACTTTTTCTTCAAAAAATGAAATAGCTTTTAGGAACTTACATCAATAGGTAGATGCTCATTGTAGCTTGGATACTTAATGCTACTTCCCCAAATCAGTCTAGCCTCAAGGACCTCATAAGACAGTGGTTCTTAATTGGGGTGATGTTGGCAATATCTGGAGACATTTTTGACTCTCAAGTAGGGAGAGGGGTACTACTGGCATTTGGTGGGTAGGGGCCAGAGATGATACTAAATATTTTACAATACACAAGATAGTTCTTCACAACAAGGAATTCCACTGCATAGAGGATGAGAAATCCTGCCCTAAGGTCTTTTCCTTTAAGAATTTCTATTCTGAACTAACTAGGGAATTAGTTGATTAAACATCTCAAAGCCCACAACTGGGGCTGGGATTGTAGCTCAGTGGTAGAGCGCTTGCCTTGCATGCGTGAGGCCCTGGGTTTGATCCTCAGCACCATGTACAAAGCAATAAAATAAAGACATTGTGTCCATCTACAACTAAAAAAATATTTAAAAAAAAAAAAAAAGCCCACAACTGCAGCAATAGTTTCCAACAGGAGTATACTCTGTCTCCCCCTAGGCAGCTTCCTTCCAGACTGAATTAGCTTCCTCAGCTCCCTGCTTTGCTTCAGGAAACATTTAGCCTTCAACTGGACTGTTCCACACCCGATAAAGCAGCAAACTCAGAATCTGCCTTAATATTACCCTCATGAAATTTTGCTGCTGCTCCTGAGAGGGTGGAACCCTCTCACTTGCTTCTAATTTTGGAGATCAAGTCAATCACAGACTACGGCACAAGAAAAAATAAATATATGGCAGGTGTGGTGGTACAAGTCTGTAATCCCAATCACATGGGAGGCTGAAGCAAGAGGATTGCAAGTGCAAGGTCAGCCTGGACAACTTAAGCGAGACCCTGTTTATCCCTAGTTCCTAGCATAGAGGTCCACAAACCCTTGGATTTTTCTTTTTTTTCTTTTTGTTAATATATTTTTTTTAGTTGTCAATGGACCTTTATTTTATTTATTTATATGTGGTGCTGAGAATTGAACCCAGTGCCTCACACATGCTAGGCAAGCACTCTACCACTGAGCCACACCCCAGCCCCACCCCCCTGGATTTTTCTAAGTCATAAAAATGGTTTTTATTATTAATAAAGAATCCCTTTCAGTCATACCTGAGTGTATACTAATGAACTAACTCTTAGAAGGCCCCTAGACAGTTTCAGCATGGGGCTGGCCACCAGAAAAACCAACCACATGATTAGTGAGTTGGAAATTTGACTTCCCCTTTACCTCCATGGAGGACAGAGGGGCAGAAGATTAAGTTCAATTACCAATGGTCAGTGACTTAATCAATCATTCCTACATAATGAAACTACAATAAAAAACTTGGAACAACAAGTTTTGAGGTGAGCTGCCTAGTAGGTAAACACTAATGTGCCAGGAGGGTGGTGTACCCTGACTCCACAGAGACAGAGGTTCCTACACTAGGGACTCTTCAGGATCTTGCCCTCTGATCTCTTAATGGGGCTATTTATTTGTATTCTTTATAATAAACTGAAACCATAGACATAATGCTCTCTTTTTTTCTTTTTGTTCTGGGGATTAAACCCAGAGCCACTTGACCACTGAACCATATTCCCAGCCCTTTTTTAAATTTTGAAACAGTTCTCACTAAGTTGCTGATACCCTTGCTAAATTGCTGAGGTTGGCCTTGAACTTGCAATCCTCCTGCCTCAGCCTTCCTAATTTCTGGGATTACAGGTGTGTACCACCATGTCTGGCAATATAGTGCTTTCCTAAGTTCTGTGAGTCATTCTAGTGAATTATTAATCCTGGAGAAGGGGCATAGGAACCCTGAATTCACAGTCAGCAGGGAAGAGTGTGGGTGACCTCACTTGCATCTGGCATCTTTAAGTGGGAGCAATCTTGTAAAACTGAGCCCTTAACTCATGGATCTGTGTTAACTATAGGTAGCCAGTGTCAGAACTGATTTGGTGGACATCCAGGTAGTGCCACAGTAATGTAGAATTGTTGCTGGAAAACCACAAAGAAAAAATGGAGTTTTAAGTGACTACCTATTACTGTCACTAATAGAAATCAGCTACATTAAGGAAAACACAGAAGGAAGACTTCTTAAAGACCTGAAAAACATGTGTTAAGTCTGATTTTATGAATGGGGAAAAAAAAACCTGGCTACTTCATCTGGAGGTCTGTACATATGAATGGGTTCTCTAACATGCAATAAAAAATCTGTTTATTCCCATGTTACAATGTTATAATGGAGTATTTTATATACAATTCAGCTCTACCTAGAAATTACTCTTGGTTTCATCCATGGGAAAGAATTTATGTATTGGAACTGTTTTTGTCTCACTGATGGGAACTTGAAGAAATCTATGATGTGCACAAATGGGACATAAATTTGATTTAATACAGCTGACCTCCTAGATGAGAGTCTCTCCCTTTCTATATGCCGATACTTCTAACAATAAGAGTCTATGATTCTGTTATAACAAGTTAGCACTAGTAGGTTAGAAATTAAAGTTCCACTTTATGAACTTGATTTATTTTCCTTTTTGCTTCCTCCTCAATGATTCTTCTTGTCCTTTTGGTTTAGGGATATAATAAAGCTCCTTTTGACTACTTTGAAACAATTTTAGTTGTGTCACAGGGCATAGGAGGATAGGATTCTAATTTCATGAGGTATGAGTCAACCCAATAAGCTAGAAGAGAGAATCACACTGCAAATGAAAAAAAAAAAGTATCAGGGTGACTTCAACAGCCAGCCCCCTCCACCTAGAAACCTTCCTTTTAGGGTTCTTTTCTGCTTAACTTTGAAAGAGGATTGCCAGGTACATTGGCACATGCTGTAATCCCAGTGACTTGTGAGGCTGAGGCAGAAGGATCCCAGGTTCAAGGCCAGCCTCAGCAACTTAGCAAGGCCCTAAGTAACTTAATGAGACATTGTCTCAAAATAAAAAACAAAAAGGGCTGGAGATGTACCTCAGTACAAAGCACCCCTGGATTCAATATCTAGTACCCCCAAACAATTTTTTCTAAAAAGGGGTTTGATCTGGTTTGGTGGAGTGAACCCATAAAAGGGTTTTGTTTTAAAGTTGTTCCTTTTAGTATCCCTAATGGGTTAAAACATTCCCTAATGGACCATAATGAACTACTTAGGGAGTTTTCGGCATATGATTCCAAATTGAAAGAAACAAATAATAAAAGCCCCCTGTAACAAAGTATCACTTCTTACCTTGGATTTCAAATTCATCAACCTCATCCGCAGAGCCAGAATCAGAGAACTGTGCTGAATCACGTGAACTAAACTGGGAGCTACTGGAGGTGACCCGAAAGCCTATTAGAAAACAACAACAACAACAATAACAATAAACAGAACAGAAAGAGATCTTCTACTCCTTCCAATATCACAGTAAAAGGTAACTGGTATGACTTCAACAGAGAGATGTAAATCAACCTTCGTTGGAAGTGAAGCTGCTGAAGTAGAAACTTAGAAGACTTCATGTTCTAGTATATAGGAAGTCAATCTGGGATCAGTGGTCTTAGCTCTTCTTAAATCAGAAATCTATTTTGGAAGAAAGCCATTTCTGATATAGGAAATGGATAAACTCTGGAATAAGTATTCCTAGTCTGGTAACAAAAATAGAACAAAGTGGATGTAAGGGCAATCTAGCTGTGACATCTGTCACCCCATTGATCACCAGGTTTGATTTGGCTGATCTGGCTGGCTAAGCTAGTGTCCACTTCCTCACTGCTCCTTGTGCATCCCTCCCAAAGCTTCCCACTCAGTTGAAGAGGACAACTTTCCCTGATAGAGGAGGAGCATCTTTGATCAAGGGTATATGAGTAGCTGCACTCCCCTGCTAGAACCTCCAACAAGCTTTCAAAAATAGAACAAAGTAGTATCTTTCTGACAGTGAGGAAACCTTGGTTTGGGTATAATTTCCAAAGGGAGGCCAGAAACAAAAGCCCTCAAGGCCCTGAACTTGTCTTGAAGCCATGAAGCAGCAGGAACAAAAGTGTTTATAGGTCTCACTCACTTCCTTGCTCAGTCTCCTGGTATACAGGGAGCAGATTCTTGGTGCGGATCTGCTGGCGCCGAAGGCGGATCTTCTGTTTCAGTTCCTGGATCTCTTTATCACTGTCTTCTTCCTCTACTTCCTCTTCTTCTAGGCACTGGCTCATCATGTTGCACTTCATTAGCTCAATGGCAGCAATCAAGGACTCTGAAATGCTGAAGTGGGCATTCTCCTAGGGGAAAGCAAGCACCGAAGAAGTTGTATGGCAAGGAACTAAAAGTAGCTGAGTACAATGGCACACACTTGTAATCCTAGCAGCTTGGGAAGCTGAGGCAGGAGGATCCAAGTTCAAAGCCAATTTCAGCAACTTAGAGAGCCCCTAAGCAACTTGGTGAGACCCTGTCTCTAAATAAAAATATAAAAAGGGCCAGGGATGTAGCTTACTGGTTAAGTGCCCCTGGGTTCCATCCTTGATGCCAAAAAATAAAAGGAACAAAAAGTATTGAATGCCTCACTTATTATAATATTTGAAAGCAGACCTTCCAAGGTATGCATTGCTCTTATCAAAAACACCCAGGGGAAATTTACACATTTTTTTTTAGTTGTAGATAGGCCCAATATCTTTATTTTATTCATTTTTATGTGGTGCTGAGGATTGAACCCAGTGCCTCATGCATGTGAGGCAAGTGCTCTACCACTGAGCCACAATCCCAGCCCCAATTTACACTTTAATATAATGAAAGTAGATGACCAGAAAACCTGTTCTAAATTCTCTTTGTTGTCTTGACCATGCCTGTTCCATTTTATACACAAAAATGAAAAGAAAATCTCAGCTGGTCAGCCCAAGACCTCATACAGCATCAAGTACCCCATGCAGTCCTATTTCCATTCCAACAAGAAATCAGGAAATGTACAATGAACCAGGAAAAACTAAGCAAACTTTAGACCCAGGAATGTATTGGTGGCAAAATAACTGTTCAGAGAGAAGAAGGTGGTTCATAGACCCACTACAGCAAATGATTAAACACTTCAATTTTCCTTAAAGAACATAGAGCTAAACAGTATCTCTGGTACTGAAAAGGTGAATGTATTTATAAATCAAGGAACAGTGATCTACCTTAACAAACCTTAAGTGCAGGCATCTCTGGTAACAAACACTTTGACCATTATAGGCCATGGTAAGACAAAGCAGCTGACAGAAATATTATATCTTAAATCAGCATGGTGCAGACAGTCTGACTAGTTTAAGGAAATTGGCTGAAACTCTGCCTAGTCTGTGGGTGAAAAAGCACCACTTGCTATTAGAGACGATGGTGATGGTGATAAAGTTCTAGATCTTTGGAGAATTTTGATGAGACTTCTAAGCATGAGGCAAATTGAATTAAGTCAACTTCTGAAGAAGACAAAATTTGAAGATGTTACTGGGAGTTGCTATTTATCTTATGATTGCTTTTTAAGATTGTTTTGTTTATGGACTTGATAAAATCTAGCACTCTAATATTGTTTTTCTTTTTCTTTTGTTACAATGGATTAAACTCAGGGGTGCTTAACCACTGAGCCACATCCCCATCCCTTTTTATTTTTTATTCTGAGACAGGGTCTCACTAAGTTGCTCAGGGCCTCTCTGAAATGCTGAGTCTGGCTTTGAAATTGTGATCTTCCTACCTCAGTCTCCCAAGCAGCTGGAATTACAGGCGGGCACCACCACATCTGGCTTCTCTAATATTTTAAGCCCGACCTGCTTGGACAATGCAGTTCTTTTTAATTGCCACATATACAATTCATTTTTTGCAGTTAAATAAGCTGAAGAAGCCTATGAATAAAGTGTGAAAAGTTCTTCGCTAGCAAAGGAAAAAAGAGAAGATGCCCAGAAATTTCAACCAGGCTCTTTTCCAAGTTCATGTACTCATACTTGAAATATTATGGTAAATGTCTCAAGATAAGAGTGTTTTGGAACTGGGGATATAGGTCAGTTAGTAGAGTGCTTGCTTCACATACACAAGGCCCTGGGTTCAATCTCCAGCACAAAAACAAAAAAAGAAAAGAAAAAAAAGATAAGAGTGTTTTGTTATCTATAAAATACCACACAGTTGTTATTTATTATGTATCTGAACCTAAGCATAATATACAAAAGTTCTGGAAATAGTATTTACCTAAGGTTCCAGGATCAAGAAAACAATAATCATGTGGCTAAAATTCAATGTTTCTCTGCCCAGCATAGCTTTTAGGATAAAACTGCTAATATTTTGGACTTAATGAGAAGCACACAATTCCTGAGGAGTTCCCCAGAAACAGAAATTGCTGGATCTTATATTTACTGCAGGCTATACTCACATTACTGCTATAAACCTAAATTCTCTTTCAAACAAATGGCACCACAGATCCTCAGGCCAGATCTTCCAATGAATGAACTCTTCATCCAACAAGTGAACTCTTCATCAGGCTCTTTAATTGCTCACCTTTTCTAGGTCTGCGCAGCTGCCAAAGTCTTGCTCAGAGAGGTAGCTGATGAGGGACTGTCCTTCTGATGGTCTTCGGAACATGCCCTCTCCTGAGCACAGGTACTGACCACCCTCTGTGGGAAAATGGAATGTGGATGTAAAAAGTTCTGTCTTAAAAAGCAAATCTGTAACAGCCATGCTTCTTTAAGAAGTCTAAAGATTTTTACCACTAAAAATGCTCTCAAGTCTTCCCAGATAATGAGGAATTAGAGGTTGAAAAGGTATCTATCTTCTAGTAGAATTACTCAGACTCTTAAGAGTCCCAGAGCACTAAGCCTCTTGGTTGGAGAATGGTGGACTACATGGAGAGAGTTCAGAGACAATACTTTTACCATCTAAATTTATAGATGACATACTCTCTCCCTCCTACTCCACACACAAAAAATAAAAAATTAAAAAATTAAAAAACCCATGCTGAGACTCAGAAAAGAACACAAGTAACTTCCTTCTGTGCATGATTTCCATGTGAAACTTGTCTTCTGGTAACTAAACCCAGATACTCAAAGGCCTCTTTTCAACATCCCTCTCACCCTCTCAGAGAACCATTCCATCTGGATCAATAGAGACATACCGTGATAATACCTATAACATAAAAGAGAGTGGGACTCCAGAGTCAGAGGGGACCAAGAGAAATGGTGGGTAACTATGATTTCTAGCACAAAGGTTGAAGAAGGGGTGGGTCAGACTGCACAGTGTGTACCCTCCACTGAGCTGAGATGAACACAAAAATGAGGTCTTGGCAAGCAGGAGAGGAAAGCAAAGATGAGACACCATTTCAGCCCTAGCCTAACCAGTACTCAATTACCATACTCCACGTACAGAGAGCTGGGTGTGCTGATTTCACTACTTTGAGCAGAGTAGGGAAAGGGGCCTCTTAACTTCGACTTATCATTGCAGGATTCTAGTATCAGTGACCACACCAGGAAGTAAGAACACACATAGCAGTAAGCAACAGATACATTCCCAACTCTGGAGTTTCAACATTTAACTGCTACCATTCCCAAAGCCCTCCCAAGAGGGAAAGGGGTAGCATACCTATAGTGAACAGCCCAAGAAAACAGAACATGTAGAGGAAAGGAATTGGAAGAAAGAAAACATGACCCAGAATGGGGCAACACAAAGGTGAAAAGAATCAAATCAAAATGAATTAATTTAGTTCTTTTCCATCTAACCAAATGCTACAGGAATATCAGCCAATATCTAACCACTTGACAGACTAATTTAGCAGTCTTTAAGGGCTAGGAGTGTAGCTCAGTGGTAGAGAATCTTCTTGGCATGCATAAGTGAGGCCTGAGTTTGGGTTTTGGTTTTGTTTTAACCCCAGCACCACACACACACACAAAAAGAAAGAAAAGAAAGAAAGAAAAGAAAAGAAAAAAAAGAAAGAAAAAAAAAGGGGGAAGAGTCTTCAGATAGTAAAACAAAGACAAGCACATTAAAATTTTCTAATACACTGACACTAGATTTTTAAAAAATATCAAAAGGTTTACATTTACTAAGGAATTAAAAAAGGGCTGGGGATATAGCTCAGTTGGCAGAGTGCTTGCCTTGCATGCACAAGGCCCTGGGTTCAATCCCCAGCACCACAAAAACAAAACAACCAAACTAAGGAATTAAAAAAAAAACAAAAACAAAAAAAAAAACAGCATCAAGGCAGTCCTGAAGAAACCAAAGACAATGGCCTTGAAATCAAAGGGCTCAGTGACTGGAGAAGGAAGAAAGAGGTTTCATGAGAAGGTTGGCAAAGCAGGAGGTGCCTTGGAATAAGACTAGTAAGAGCTAAGAGTGGAAAAACAGGAGCAGGCAGGGCTCACAGGAAATGAGAAATTGATATTCTTCAAAAGGAAACACAAAATTCCCAGTGCCAGAGGGAAAAGCAGGTAGAAGAGCAGGTAGGTACCTGAGAAATGAGCAGGGTACTCTGGCAAGATGAATGATTGAGCCACATCTAACCCACTTCCCTGGAAAATAGTGCCAACTTGCAATGGTGCTCCTATTGCAAAAAATGCTACTACATGGTATGAGATAATTCAGTTGTCTCCTTGGGCCTCAGAGACTTCAGGTAGCCCTAGAAATGGGCTCTGCTCCTCACCACCGAACTGAGGACAAACTAGCAGTCACCATGAAACTCTGGTAAGAAACCAAGTCTTGGAAGGAAATTTTGAGATCTCCAGTCAAAGACAGCAGAAACTCCAATACCACAATCTTACTTCTTTACAAAATACGGCATTCAGCCTTTGCATACTGAGTATACTACCTCCTAATGCTGCCCACCCAACTAATTCTTAGCATTTCCTTACTTTCACTCAAAATCTGTCTTCTTATAATTTCTCATCTTAAGAACAAAAATGCGGGCTGGGGTTGTGGCTCAGCGGTACAGCGCTCGCCTAGCATGGGTGAGGCACTGGGTTCAATCCTCAGCACCACGTAAAAACAAATGAATAAAAATGAAGGTATTGCGTCTGCCTACAACTAAAAATAATATTTTTAGAAAAGAACAAAAATGCTTCTCTAAATGATGATTCCGCACACTTTATTTCCTCTTTAACTTTCTCTTTTCAGAACAGGCATACCTAGTAGCTTCACCCATTGCCAGGAGGCCATGGTTTTTGGTCCTTTCTCATCACTCTGTCTTGCAGACACATTCCTACAGCATTAATATTTTCATGAATCACAGTACCCAGAATGCAACACAAATCTCAGTTTGAACACCACCATGAAAACCAAAGAAACAGACTCAAGTCACTAGAAAAATGTGCAGTGGTTGGAATGGGGTGTGGGGACTCACAGGGGCATAAAGACATAAATAAGAAAAAGGAAATGGGACTCATGACAGGCAAAAAACATGCAAGTATATCCAAAATCACAGAAAGGGGATAAACACATTCTGGTGTTAAGTCAAGGAAAATAAAGTAATCCACAGTAAGTGTTCAGTTAAAAGAAACATTCTATCACTGATTCATCATGAGGCCTTAGAAAACAGAAGCCTTTGTTTCACCTTTGGGAAATGAATTGCTAAGTTTTAATTCTGCCTCCCAGAAGCTGTTGGGAAACTAAATGAGGCAATGGGGAAGTTGTGAGTAGAACATATATCACATTAAGTATCAGTGTCATTTTACAGACAGGTCCCAGCATCATAACAGGACCAAACTAGCCAGACTTGATTTGACACCAGACTGTAAAAAGAGGTTTTCAATTAAGCAGGGTGGTCACAAAGGAGCAGAAGGGAGAGAAGGTAGAGGACTGGCTCCCAAACCTGCAATGGGATCTTCAACTATAATGGTGATATTCCTGGGGCCTCCTGTAGGTAAACAGACAAGTATAGAGGAGAGTCCAGACAGAGCAAACAAGATTAGAGAGAGAGAGGAGAAAAAACAAACAAACAAAAAACTATGTTCTTTTACCTGGCAGAGGTGGGGACATAACTCCAAAAGGGAACCCCAGTGCTAAAGGAGGGATGACTTGTACAAGAAGCTACACATGACCCATACTCCCTCAGACCCTTCTGCATAGGTTTTCACCTCTCCCTTTTCCCATGCAGGTTACCATGGTTTCTGGAATCCATGTGGATTCAAGAATGCGGGCACAGCCTTTTACATGCTCAAAGGCTAACGACCTGGAATACAGTAGATACCAGGCCTGCAGTAGAAGATGTGACATGAGGATCGTTCACTCTTCACATCTAAGAAAGCTCATGGGAAGACAGGCTTTGATTTGGAGATTTTTCTCTTTAAAAGTTCCAATAAGTCAAACAAAATTCTTGAGGAAAAAGAGATAAAATTTGCCATTTGCAAAGTTTCAGATGAAGCCCTTAGGTTCTTATCTTTCTAGAAATTACAGAGAAGCAATGGCAGCTCCTGTTGCTAAGGGAATACTTTTTGTCTTATTAAATTTTTAATTTTTTTTAATATTTTATTTCTGGGGTTTTCTGACCCAGAATGGCTTTGAACACAGGTTATACCTTGCTATTATGGAGATTCTGCTACAATGAAATCCAAACAAAGTCTGCCAGATACCAACAACCCAGGAAAGATGATGGCAAGGAGATGGCAAAAGCAATGAAACCCACCTTCCCCAGGTCTAGGCCGCTCTCTGCTCAGCTAGTGCTTAGGTGATAGCATTCCCAGGGACCAGAGCCTCTTTACCTGCCCCTCAGCCCCACCTGCTTGGTTACCAGGTCATACCACTCTATACTCATAGTCCTCGTTTTAATTAGGAAACCCTAATGTTACTCTGCTTCTTTCATACTGGTATTATATTCTGACCAAACTTCCAAGTAATCACAGGAAGGGAGGAATTTAATGGGATTATTTGTAAAGCTCTTTAATATTTTCCCTTAGTCCAAGAGATCATTTAAAATTCAAAATGTGATGAATCACACTATCCTCTGATGCCAAGGAATTAAAAAATACAGGAAAACATTTAGTACTTAGCAATATATAAAGGAAGAAACATAAATATATTCAAGACATTTCTTGAATATCAGTATTACATTCCGAAGTTCTCTCTTTCATTACAGAGCAGAATCTCATGTCATCATAAACATAACCTCTTTCTGGTGCTTGGAAAGCCTTAAGAACAAATGTTCCCTTCCACCCTACATCTGAGGGGTCATCTTGCTAACTACTGGTTGGTGCTCACCATTACCTGGGGCTCCTCTGGAGGCAATGTTGGTATCTGAATGGGAGCGAATATGGCTCTTCTTTGTCCCACTGGAGACAGTGACAGTCTGCCCCTCTGAGAAGCTAGATCTGCGAAGGACATTGGACAGCTGGCTCTGCCCACCTCCCTCTTGGTCCCCTAAAGAAGAAGCAGAATCTGGCTTCTGGGAGCTACCAGAAGAGAACAAATTGGAGCTGCTACTCTCAGCATTGCTGCTGTGACTCTGACAGCTGGCAGTCCGACCATGGGGGTCCAGGTTGCCAATGGCCAGGTACTCAGGTCCCTCACTGGCATCACTTGGGGAATCATTCTGGCTGCTGACCCAGGATGCCTCTATGGGGCTAGTCAGAGTGCTGGAGCTCATCTCATTTGGGGTCAATGCAGAATCCCTGGCTAGCGCAGAGTCTGAAAGCTGAGGAGCTTGGGTGGTTTGATCCTCTGCTAGTGAGAGGTGTCCTCCGGTTTCTTGAGTTTTCTGGGGAGCACCGGAGAGGGAAAAGGAAGTAGATCTTCTCTCTAAAATATAAAAAAGAAAGGATATGGGGAAAGAAGGCAAACTAATAATATAAATAAATAAATAAACATTTAAAAGAGCATCTATTACCTATAAGCAATAACACATAAAAAACTTTCATTAAATTTTCTACTAAATCTAAAAAGAAAGAAAGAAAAAAAGAGGGAGAGAAGGTAAGCTAGAGGTATGCATGAAAATCTTCTCCACAACTTAAGACCAATTCTCTATCATTACTGGGTGCTGAGGACAGATGTTACTTCAGAAAAAATAAATTAATTAAAGTAAAAAATCATTTCAAAGTAGCTAGGTCAAGAGCCTGGGCTCTTGAGATAGAGGCTTTATGTCTTATTGTTATGCACTCCTCATCTGTAAAATGAGCAATAATAATAATAATAATAATAATAATAATACCACCTCCCACACAGGATCAAATGAGATGGTACATATAAACTAATTACAACAGAGCCTAGCATGTTGTAGGCACTCAAAAAATGTTAGCAATTATTAAATGCCTTCTCTCAATGTATATTAGAAACCCAAAATAATCTAAAACACTATAATATACCCATAAAAATGTGGGAAAATAAGAATTTAAAAACATCTCTTTCCTCTATTACTTTAATTATGTCAGACTCACTGCTACATAACTTTTTAATATGTCCATTATTAAGATATGAAGTTTGGGGCTGGGATTGTAGCTCAGCGGTAGAGCGCTTGCCTCGCATGCGTGAAGCACTGGGTTTGATCCTCAGCACCACGTAAAAAATAAATAAAAAACAAATATATAAAAAAAATTAAAAAAAAAAAAAGATATGAAGTTTAACAACCAGTACCAACCCAAGTCTCAATTCCCAGCCTGTGAGCACTCACAAAGTCCTCTACTTTCCAGGCCTGGAGATACATGGAATGACCACCCCTTCCTGCACCCATACCTGAGCTGTGGTTGAGCACAGATTGGTGGAGGCCAGAGGAGGACCCAAAGTAGGAATGCTGAGCATAGCTGGTTGGAGGGGTACATGTGGAACTAGGCAGAGCTGTCAGGCTCTGGCTCTTTGTCACTAGCAGTGGGCTCTCGTGCTTTCTGGCAAACTAAAACAAAATAAAACATTTGTCAGAGTCAAGGATAAAGGCCCTCAGAGGAGGGGCAGTCAATACTTCAGAAATGCTGATGAAAGCTGGCCTTTGGCAGCATGCCTGGACCTACAAATATAACATAGCTACCCTCTAATACAGCATAAACTGAAACTGTGAAGTCCTGCTGTACACCATAGCTTCTGCACTAGAATCCTTCTAGGCAGTTCAAGTAGATGGGGTGAGCTTATTATAGGTAATAAAATTTTCTTTATACCCAAGGAAAAAAATGGTCCTATATACCATTAACCCATACTAGGTCTGACACTATAAACCAACTCCTAATTTAGAACCATCCTTCTTCTCCCCAGCTCTTCATCAAACCTGCCTTAAGGAGATACTTACTCAGACCAAAGGTCATAAGGACTTAAAAAATACCTATACCTACCTACCCCAACCTCACTTCCCACAGCAAATAAGACCTAAGACCTAAGCTTAGATTTTTCACTTCAAAAATTTTTTTGTTTTTTTGTTTTTTGTTTTTGGTTGTTATTGTTGTTTTGGTGGTGCTGGGGATTGAACTCAGGGACTTGTGCATGCTAGGCAAGCACTCTACCAACTGAGCTATATCCCCAGCTTAAGACAGGGTCTTGCTAAGTTACTGAGGCTGGCCTCAAACTTGGGATCCTCCTGCCTCAGCCTCTCACACTGCTGGCTTCAGTAAGTATTTAATGGGGGCTGGAGATATAGTTCAGTGGTAGAACACTTGCCTAGCATGCATAGGGCCCTGGGTTTGATCCCCAGCACAACATAAACAAACTAACTTAATGGTACCTCTTCGTTTTTTAAAGCATTTTTAGAAACTGAAGTCTTAGGAACTGAGAGATATAGCTCAGTGGTAGAGCACTTGCTTAGCATGTAAGTGGTCCTGGGTTTGCTCCCCAGCACCACAAAAAAATAAAAATTAAATTAAAAATGAAAGTCTTTTAGTTCACAACTGCCTCCGTAAAGAAGTCATTTGCTGCTGAGAATTAAATCATGGTGAGGTCTGGGGCCCAGCATACACATGAATAATTCCTTGCCCTCTTTACCATAGATGCATCAATCTGAGCCAGGAGGCGAGGGTTGTTTTGTTCCACAGCTTCCAGGCACTGGAGCATGGCTGTGACATGGGCATCGCTTAGCAGGAAAGCAGTATCTGGGGAGAAAAAAGTCACCACAGAGATGAAGTCCAGCAGGGAGAGTTTTGGCCATCTTGTATGGCTCTGGGAGAGAGAAGCTCAGGGAAAGAAAGACAAAGAAAGTAAAACAAATTTAGGAGAACAATGCCACTGAAGGGAGAAGGGGAATTAGGGACAAGTAAAGTATAGGAGAAGCTAAGTCATGTCCAGTAAGCAAAAAGCTCAAGAAAAGAGGCTTCAGCCTTAAACCAACCTAACATCACCCACGATCACTTTGTAAATTAGTTTACTTTCTTATTTTTATTACTGGTTTCTTAAATAAATTATGACCTGCCCCTCTCCCCAAAAAAAAGAAAAAAGAAAAGAGGCTTCAAAGACAGAAGACCCAAGACTAAATTCTGGCTCTGGTGACTTTGGCCAAATCACCTAACTTCCTTGAACTCTGTTTCTCTGATGGGAAAACAGGAGTACTAATACCTGACTCTTAGGGCTGTTGTGATGAGTACAGTATCACAGTGCTTGGCACAACAGAAACTCTTGATAAATGGTTGTTATATACATTTTGGTTACATCATTATCAATTTGTGTGTATGGTTATAGGGGAATACCTTAGCATAAGGTTTGATTGTGTTTTTCAAGGGAGGTAAAAAGGAAGACAAGATATATGTTTCTAAGTAAGAATCTCTTGGCATCAAGTGAAAAATAGGCTCTGGAATTAGAGAGACCCTACAGGGGAATAGTAGAAGAGAACAAGGAAGCATATACAGCAACCCTAAGTGACCTCTACCCACCTGTGTAGAATTTTCTAATATACTGTCTATCCCCAAGCAGAGGTCGGAGCTGAGCTGAGAGGCAGTGGCACTGCAAGCTGTGCTGCAGCCACAGCTCTGCAACAGCATGCTCACTCACACCATCGGCGTTATTCTGGCCATTCTCGTGTAACCTGATGAACTGTGAGACAAAGAGGCATGAGTCAAAATATACATCCTGTTAAATACAGCAAGATAGAAGCCTAATGACCCAAGAACTTCATTGAGACAGGTAAAGGAAGGCAATCAGAGGTATTTTCCTCTAGAGGATACTAGAGTTAGAGAATGAAAGGATTAATAGTTTCATTGCTGAATTATACCACTAGTGAGGAACTAAGCAGTTAAGACCTGATATGCAATTCTAGAAGAGGCAACTCCAGGAGAGACAAAGTTGCTACATCTCATTCTTTTTTCTAAAGTACTGGGAATTGAACACAAGGCCTTGCATATGCTAGGCAAGTGCTCTTCCTCTGAGCTGCACCCCAGCCTTTTTAAAAATTTTATCTTGAGCCGGGTGCAGTGGCACACGTCTGTAATCCCAGCACTTTGGGAGGCTGAGACAGGAGAATCGCGAGTTCAAAGCCAACCTCAGCAATAGCAAGGCGCTAAGCAACTCAGTGAGACCCTGTCTCTAAATAAAATACAAAACAGGACTGGGGATGTGGCTCAGTGATTGAGTGCCTCTGAGTTCAATCCCATACCAAAAAAGTAAAAAATAAAAAATTTATCTTGAGATAGGGTCTCAATAAGTAGCCCAGGCTGGCCTTCAGTTTACGATTCTCCTACCTTAGCCTCCACCTCCCAAACAGCTGGGACTATAAGCATTCACCATTATGCCCGATCTACATTTGGCTTTGTTCTGGGATATTCAGAGGAAGGAAAAACTTGACCTCTTGGCTTTTCTCAGAGTTTTCTATTTTAGGTGGCCTTCAGAAAGGAATGTGACAAAAATCTTGGGGGGTGGGAGGCATCTAGGAAAAAAATGCCACTGAAGAGAAGCCATCTGAGCACCTCTTTTTAGCTTTAGATGCAGAATTCTATTTGGAACCTCAGTCTTGAATGTTTCTAAGAGTAAGGTCTTGTAGCCCAGGATTAGCATGACAAAATGTATGAATGGTAATTTCAGGTGTCTTCTAAGAGAAAAGAAGTTAGAGGGAGGCTTAGTGGAAAAAATAGAAGTGAAAGGAACAAAGGAAATAATAGGCTTTTTCTATAGAATTGAGGCACTGTGATTTGGTTCCCTGATTATCTAGAAAGAAGCTACTTTTCCTGACATCATCTTAGCAATGGATCTAGCAGTAGGGGTATACATAGAACAAGACTGGCAATACACTGACAAGTGTTGAGAGGTGATGGATAGTTTGGAGTTTATTTTGTTTTTCCAATTTTATATATATTTGAAATTTTCCATAATATAGAGTGAAATGAATATATACATGAACGTGGCAGTGATTATTCTGGAACCAGCTGTATAATCAAACACATTACCTAACTTTGGAGTACGATTTCCATGATTGGAAAAAATCAGGGGTACTATATTAAGCTGAGAATAGGGGAGAGGAGTACTATAACAACAGTCAAAGTTGTTAGGGATATCATATTTGGCTTCATTTGATACTGGCCTATAGAAACCTCACATTCCTTTCTAACTGGTACTTTCTTTTTAAACAAATAGCATATAAGTCCCACTTCCCCTGTTACTTTAGGGAAACTTGCCATTTTTCCTAGATTTTTAAGAGCTTCATTATGGTCCCATACTCACAGATCTTTACACCTTTCCCAGAAAAGAGAAAGTGACCTGGAACAATGGGTCTGTAAGATTTATTTTTTTATTTTTTGGAACTGGGGATTGAACCACTGAGACATATCCCTAGCCCTTTTTATTTTGAGACAGGGTCTCACTAAATTGTTAGGGCCTCCCTAAATTGCTGAGGTGGCCTCAAACTTGTAATCCTTCTGCTTCAACCTCCCAGATTGCTGGGATTACAGGCGCATGCCACCATGCCTGGCAGGTTTATTTATTTATTTATTTTTATAGTAAATAATACTTCCCTCCATGTCAGTTTTACAGGGAAAATTTCCTTTCCTCAGTTATCAGGAAACTGGATGCACTCCAACCTATGCTAGAAGACTCCTCCAATTGAACATCAAACAATGAAGACTTGCAGCTGCACCCTAGCATACCAGCTCTTTCTTCTTTCAGTCTTACCTTCTCCACATGAAGGGCTGAGTGGGGACTGAGCCACCGGATGTCTTTAACAAATTGCCAATAATCAGTCTGGCGGCAACACACCTGCTAAAGGAACACACAAAGTGAGGAAATCACTACCATTCTGGACCAAATCTAGTTTTACTGTTGACATTCAAAGACAGAAAAAAGAGGATAATCTTCTCTTTCCTCGACAAAAGTTCTTAGCAGCAATCAAAGAAATATATACACATCTTCACCCTTTTAAAGAATAATTGTTTAAAATTACTTTAATCGTTCTTTTAAACAGGTATACATGCATATAATATAGACAGCATACAGTGAAAGTAATTTCTTTTCTACTTATTTCTTCCATTCAGTTTCCTAAATGATAATTCTTAGAGCTGGTGAAGAACTACTAAAAGCCAGAGATAAACATCTTCAGTACTTACTACAAAGTCAAATAAGGAAACACTTGGTTTTCTTATGCTTCCCAGGTCAGGAAAGGGTTGTACTTAGAGTTAAAGAAATGTTCAGTCCTAAATAAAATGGTCTTAGACTGGAAGAGGCCCAAATGTGATAACGAAATGCTTATATCATGAAAACCTAACTGATTTTTGAGAATCCTTCCCCAGACTACCCATCAGGGGTTAAAATTTAAATTTAAGTAATTTAAAAAATAAAGAACTAGCACAAGCAAGAGACAAACCAGTCAATGGAACAGAATAAGTAGCCTAGAAAGAGACCATAAAATATATTAGAACCTAATATATTATCCAAAAAGCACCTCAAAAATCAACAGTAAGAACCACTATGAACAATATATACCAGCAAATTAGAAAACCTAGAACACATAAATTTCTGGACACATGTAACCTAACCAATGAACTATGAAGATGCAAAACCTAAACAGACTAATTAACAAGTGATGATATTGAGTTGGTAATAAAAAGTGTACCAAAAATAAAAGCCCAAAACCAAATTGCTTCACTAACGAATTTTACCAAAATTTTAAAAAACTAGTATTACCAGGTATGGTGGTGCACAGTTATAATCCTAATGACACGAAGGGCTGAGGCAGGAGAATTGCAATATCAAGGGCAATCTGGATAACTTAGCAATGTTAGGATGGCGGCCAGACAGACACGGACATCTCATGCAGCCAGGAGATCCCTTTATTCAGGGGATGGGCGCCCAGGCAAAGGAAGGAGGAAAAAGGGGAGGCAGAAAGGACGTGAGGCAGGGAATTTGTAGAGCCTGCTACAAACCACGTGGCGAGCTTTGGATTGGTCAGTTCAAAACTGGTGCGGTAGGTATGCAGAAGGGGGGATGATCTTCTTTGATGTGGCCAGAAAGGTAACCAGAGAGGTCAGGCTTTGTTTTCCCCAGTAGAATATTCAGGAGAGGAACTGCCTGGGGCAGGAGCTGCCTTAGGCTTTTGGGGAAGGAATGTGAAAATTAAATAACAAAAGGGCTGCTTTTTACCTTACATTCCCCCATTTTTGATTCTATAAGGATGGGAACATGGACTACGTTGGCTCTTCTGGCTGCTCCCAGCGGAATTGGGGAGACGTCTGCAGAAGAAAGGGGGGAGGGGGAAGGAGGTAAAGGACCCAGGCTACGAAGATCAAAATCTCCCGAGGGGAGAAGTCCTGGAAGTTTCCTTGCAGCCACAGCATCGCCAGTTGTTGGGGCCAGTTCCCTGAGTGTAGATGTGAAGGCAGAAGCCAGGAATCCTGAAGCAGAGTCTCAAGAAACAGTTGCAGGTGGGTCATTGTCCTCTTCGAAAATCTGAAGATCCCTGAGGAGAAGCAACACTGGAAGGAAAGCTGCTCTGCGTATGGGCACCCAGGAGCGCAGAAGGAGGGTCTGGAACTCTGTAGTGGTGTAAAGGGTCAGCTGGGGGACAACTGTGACGAGAATGCATGTGGTGGTCACATTTAGGGTAGATGTAGCCAGTGTGCCATTGCACCAGAAAAAGTGACCTGGCTGGGTGTACTGCGGGGAAGAGGGAGTGGTAAGGTTCCAGAAACCGTTTGGAAGTGGCATTGTTCCTTGGGGGTGAATGCAGAGGGCAGGGAACCTTGAGAAGTTGCCCTATGGGGAGACTTCCCATAGTGGAACATTGAATTTGACAGTCAGGAGAATTCCTGTATTAGAAAAATTATAGTGGGAGATGTTAAAAGGCACTGCCGCTAAGAGGGGCCTAGATAGAGATGCGCAGAGAAAACAGTCTTTGGTATCTTTGGGGCTGACAGTCTGATTTAGCAGGGATAAAGTCTCATGTAAGATTTGCTTCCAGGTTTGAGGAGGTTGAGAGTTTGTAAATATTGAATGTCCTCTGGTGTGAGGGAAAAGAAAGAGGAAAGGAAAAGTTTAAGTGTTTGAGGGCTTGTGTGGAGGATGGAATGAAAGTAGGAAATGAGATCTCTGAGGGCAGGTTGTTTACTTTTTCCTCAGGCTGTGCCAGGAGGATCGCTTTATTTGAATGCTGATTAAATGGAATGAGAGCTGCCTTTCAGGCTGCTGCGTCCGCCTTGTTATTCCCTGCTGTTATGGGAGAAAAGTCAGTTTGGTGTGCCTCACAATGAATTATTCCAACTCCTTTTGTCAATAAGGAAGATTCAAGGAGTCGAGTGATGAGACCTGCATTAACAATAGTAGTGCCTTTGGTATTGAGTAGGCCACGCTCCCTCCAGATGGCAGAATGGGAGATAATGATATGATATACATATTTGGAATCAAGGTACAAATTTAAAGTGGAGTCAGCTGCAAGAGTGAGTGCTCGGGTAGCGGCTACCAGTTCTGCCTGTTGGTTAGTGGTATTAGGGGGAAGGGGAGCGGCCTCAATAACCTCTGAATGGGAGACAATAGCATATCCAGCATGACGCTGGCCATCTGCGACAAAGGAGCTGCCATCTGAGAACCATGTGTGTGAAGCCCCAGGTAAGGGACCTTCTGTGATGTGAGAAGGACAAGGAAGAAGGGAAGAAAGAAGCTCAAGGCAGTTGTGTGAAGGAGGGTCTTCAGTCCTCGGGAGAAGAGTAGCTGGGTTAAGGGAAGAGCAAGGCAGGAAGTAAATAGAAGTATCCTAGTGAAGAATGCATCTTTAAGATCAATTACCGAGAAATGACTCGACCCGAAGGGAATGAGGGAGAGGATGGTATAGGGGTTAGGAACCACTGGGTGAACTGGAAGAACCGCGGAATTAATGAGGCGCAAGTCTTGTACGAGGTGGAAGGAACCATCACGTTTTTTTTACAGCTAAGATAGGAGTATTATAAGGAGAAGCAGCAGAGCTCCTTTCTAAGGAGGGCTGAGATAATGGGGAGGAGTCCTAGGAGGCTGGATTTAGGAAGAGGATATTGGGACTGATTTGGGAAAGTTTGGGGATCTTTAAGGCGGATGTGGACAGGCTCGCAGTGTGCCAATGAGGGAGTTGAGACATCCCAGATGGCTGGGTCAATTTGAGAATTAAGGGTCCGGAGGGCGGAATCAGAGTAACATTCCTGGGTATGGGAGTTATCTATAGTAGGCGAGCTATCTGTGGCTAGTGATAGGTCCAGAAGAAGGATTGTAGCTGGCAAGGGAGAGTGCAGGATAATTGTAGCTAGAAATTTGGTGAGAATATCTCTGCCAACAAGCAGAACGGGACATTGAGGCATCACTAGGAACTGGTGGGTAAAAAGATGGCCTTCCAGTGAACATGTGAGGGGCGGAGTGATATGTGGGTGTAAGGTTAGTCCTCCCACCCCGACTGTGGAAGAACTAGACAGCCATACAAGTCCCCAGAATTCCCGGAGTACTGAAAATGTGGCTCCCGTGTCCAATAAGAAGGTGATGGGGTGTCCGTCAATTGAAAGGGTTACCCTGGGCTCCCATTGCTCTATCCGAGCCGTTGGGAGGGAAGCCTTAGGGTCCCGTCAATCTGCAGTAGCCAGTCCCAGGAGACTCAGGTCGAGATTGTATGGCCAGCTCTCTGGCTAGCCGGGCAATCAAAACCCCAATGGCCCATTTGGCGACATTTTGGACAGGGCCTGGAAGGCAGTCGAGGATTGGGACATAAACGAGCCCAATGTCCCTCAATTCCACATCGGAAGCATGGCCCAGGTGGCACCCCCTTGACAGACTTCACCTCAAGTGTCTTGTTTTGGGGGGTCTGTGGGATTCGCAGGGCTTGGGCTAACATATGATATTTTTGTTTCTTACAGCATTCCTCACGGCCATGATAAACCTTAAAAGCAGTAGCTAGGACTTCTGCTTGGGGAGTCAGAGGGCCTCTTTCAAGTTTTTTTAGCTTTGTTTTAATATCTGGGTAACTTTGGGAGAAAAAGTAAGTCATAAGGAGCTGTCGGCCATCAGGGGTTTCGGGATCTAGATTAGTATATTGCAATAGGGCCTTAGCTAAGCGGTCTAAAAAGGAGGAGGGATTCTCATCTCTGTCCTGAATAATCTCTTGAAGTTTTCATAATTAATGGCCTTTTGGGCAGCTCTGCGTAGACCAGAAAGAAGACAGGTGGAAAATTGGTCCCGAGCTGTGATACCCTGATTAGTATTATAATCCCAATTTGGATCTGTTTCTGGGACCGCCTGAGCCCCAAAGGGGTGCGCAGGCGTGGTCTGATGTACCTCATCTGCGTAAGTGTGAGCGTGTTCCCATACGCACCTGCGCTCTTCAGGGAGAAGAGTATTGGTGAGGATGGTGTAGATGTCATGGAAGGTGAGATTATAGGCCTGGAGGAGGTATTGAAATTCCTTAATGTATGAGGTTGGGTTGGATATGAGCCAAGTTTTTTTCTCTTTGAGAGAGATTGGCAAGAGAAAAGGGAACATGAACGCGAATGATGCCTTCAGTTCCTGCAACCTCTCTCAGAGGGGCGATTATGTCTGAGTTGTGGGGACGGGACCGAGTGACGGGGGTGCTAAAAGTGGAGGCGGATGGCTGGGATGTGGGTGTAGGCTGTGGGGAAGGGAGAAGGCCTGAATAAAAGGGATCTCCGCCCATTTTTTTGATCACACGCAATAATTATGTAGGTCTCTAAGGAGACTGGAATCTAAGGAGCCTGTAGGTGGCCAAGAATGAGAGTTATTTAATTGATAGGTAGGCCAATCCTCAGTGCAAAAATTTATAAGTTTCTTTGGTTTAATATTGGGAAGACCGAGAGTGGAAAGATTTTTAAGAAGGCAATGTAATGGGGAGTCTGCTGGGAGGGAAGAGTTTGATCCCATCCTTGCTACCTAAAGAAAATGCCTGGGCTGGGATTGTAGCTCAGCGGTACAGCGCTTGCCTCGCATGCGTGAGGCCCTGGGTTCGATCCTCAGCACCACATATAAAGCAGTGAAGTGAAGACATTGTGTCCATCTACAACTAAAAAAAATGTTTAAAAAAAAAAAAAAAAAGAAAATGCCTATTAGTACAGCTTCAGGAGCGTCCCCCTGAAGCTATCAATAAGCAAGGATAAGACCAGACAGGGGGAGAAGGGTCGTCACCCGAGTCCCCTTGGGTCTAACCTCTCCTGGAGAGGTGGGGCCTCGGATCAACCTGGTGCCAGGATTTTCGGAGACCCCTCCCGGAGGAGTCGGAAAATTTGATCCGGGGCGGACGGAGGTAAACAGGGAGGGATCGGGCTACTCCCAGCCAGCAGAATTTGAGCTAAAAGGAAAGGAGTTAGAGAGAGAGAGTAAATGGGCCTGAGGGATGGAGAACCTAAGAAAATGGAGTGGAGATTTTGGAAGTCCACCGTAACCATTAAGGTCGTGGTGGGGTGTGATCTTCCCTTTGAGGCAGTCAGAGGGCCACCGGACGGTCACGGCTGGTCACCTCTGAGGCTCTGCCTGCAAATTTTCAATCTCCTTGAAAGGAGGACTCACCGAACGAAGGTCCTGGTGGGCGCGGACAGGTGGCGGTCGAAAAAAATAAGCAAGGCTGTGAGGTGTGGTCGGCAGTTCAAGATAAGGGGTCTCAGTAGAGATTACTCCCCCATCCGAGTCACCGGCACCAAATGTTAGGATGGCGGCCAGACAGACACGGACACCTCATGCAGCCAGGAGATCCCTTTATTCAGGGGATGGGCGCCCAGGCGAAGGAAGGAGGAAAAAAGGGAGGCAGAAAGGACGTGAGGCAGGGAATTTGTAGAGCCCGCTACAAACCACGAGGTGAGCTTTGGATTGGTCAGTTCAAAACTGGCACGGTAGGTATGCAGGGGGTGATCTTCTTTGATGTGGCCGGAAAGGTAACCCGAGAGGTCAGGCTTTGTTCTCCCCGGTAGAATATTCAGGAGAGGAACTGCCTGGGGCAGGAGCTGCCTTAGGCTTTTGGGGAAGGAATGTGAAAATTAAATAACAAAAGGGCTGCTTTTTACCTTACAAGCAATATCGTAACTCAAAATTTAAAAAAAGAAAAAAATGTAAAAGGGCTGAGGATATAGCTCAGTGGTAAAGTTGCCCTGGTGCTGCCAAAAACGATATTTCTAAGCAGTAGACCAGAGTTCATCAAATATGCTTCATGGAAGGAGTAAAAGGTAGCCCAGGTGCAGGCTATCAAGGAAAATAAGATCCTTGATTAAGGATACTATCATGATGCTATAGCTTTCCAAATGCCCTAAGTAACTAAAAAACAACAATTCATATTCCATTACATGTCCTTATGAAAACAGAGGAGACCTGACCAACATGAGCCATTGTATCCATTCCCCCTCCAAGGGTATAACACCCAGAATAGCTTTGTGATGATACAGCAGCCTGAAACCCTTAATCTTTGAGGGAGGAAATGAAAATGAAAAACAAGTCCTTGACAGACTTTCTTTCTTAGATATTTATAAGGCAGAACAAAGCAGTAATGAAATTGGCATGAATCTATTGCTTTTAATTTTTCCCTACTAGAGCCTCTACTTGAGAAGTGTGTGCGGGGGGATGAAATGTATGACAGATTTGCCTGGTTTGCTCCGCTTTTATTTATTAACACTATGGCTGTTTGGCAAGTGATCACATACTTTGATGCTTTTCATTCTGATGACTAGGTGACCAGGTGCTTTCACAGATATTATGCTTTCAATAACTGTAACAAAATATGTTAATAATGTTGTGCATTTACAAAGCATCTTTCAGTTGAGAATCTCATTGACTTTACTATTTCATCATGACACATTTTCTTTTTCTGGTATAGATAATAAAACTATCTTGTAATATGGTTAAGTGACTACTCTAGATGAAAAATGTAAAATTAGTAACAGGGCCAAGAAGAACCTATTTGTTATTAAGACATAAATATTTTAACCACTAAATGGCAGCACCTCTGACCTAGTACCTATTTTGGTCATCAGTCCAGGAAATTTGCTCAGAGTTTTTGTAAAACATGTTGGCATGATTCTTGAGTACTGGCTCAGGACACTGAATAAGTCAATGCTACAAATTGGTATAAAGAATATCAAGAAGAAGGACAATCTCATGTGAGAAAGTAAGTTTAGTTTTGGTTGTGCTTAGCCTGTAGGATGGATAGCCAGATAGTAATATATAGGAAATTGCTTGTTTTATGGACCTAGAATTCATCAGAAGTCTGATTTGGGCATCATCAGTGCATGAGTGATAGTTACAACAATGAACATGGATGAGATTGTTTCAGGAAAGTGTACAGAGTAAGAAGAGACAAGGACATACAGGAGAACACCACTAAAAAAAAAAAATCATAAAGGAAGAAATTTTTTGGGTGCAGTGGTATCCACCTGTAATCCCAGCTGCCTGGGAAGCTGAGGCAAGAGGATCATGAGTTCAACATCAGCTTCAGCAAAAGGAGGTCCTAAGCAACACATTGAGACCTTATCTCTAAGTAAAATATAAAATAAGGGTGGGGATGTGGCTAAGTGGTTGAGGGCCCCTGAGCTTTATCTCCTGTACCCACCCCCCACACACACAAAAGGGAAGAAATTTAAGGGAAAGAAACTGAAGAGTGGTACAAAGGTAGAAAAATACTTCTGTGACATAAGATATTGTCATACAAGTCAAGATTTGATGATGGTCAATAATACTGCACATAAGATAGTATTCAAAGAAGACATGTTTGTTAGGTTAGGTAACATGTCATTTTTCTTAAACTGTCCTGTTAAGATCATGAGTGGTGAGGGCAGATAACAGAGTTCAGTGAGTGAATGTAACTGTTTTGAAAATTTCAGTGTTCTTGATCATCCCCTCCTTACACTCAGAATTACAAGTAATTGAAAACTAAAATAATGAAGGAATATTAATTACTTTTTATATGCCACAAACTACTAGACAATTTTTGTATACTTTTTAAATTTTTCCATCATGATTTATTTTATAAAATAAATACTATTATCCTCATCTGAACAGAAAGAAGGGCAAGACTCAAAAAAGTTAAGTAACATTACCTAAGAGCAAAGATTGACAACTATGTTTTCTAATGTTTTTCTTGTATTACTTAATTCTCACAACAACTCGATGAGGTAGGCACCAGTGTACATAACTTACCCATTACTATATAGTTAATGGTGACACTGAGATTAAACTGTGAGCAGTGTGGTCAGGTGTAATCCCAGCACCTCAGGAGGCTGAGACATGAGGATTGGAAGTTCAAGGCTAGCCTCAGCAATTTAGCAAGACCCTAAGCAACTAAGTGAGACCCTGTCTCAAAATAAAAAATAAAAAAGGCTTAACCAAAAACTGAAACAAAAACAAAAAGCAAACAAACAACAGTGCAATTTAAAAGTCCGTAATTTTAACCACTGTCATTTTATTTCCCAAGGACTTGGGCATTGAGTTTATATTTTGATCTACATTCTATTCAATTTCAAAGACTTTTGTCAGTCCATTATACAATATTGCCTTCACATTCCTTGAAAGGTGTTTTAATTTAACTTTATTTATTATTATTATTTTATTTTATTTTGGTACGAGGAATTGAACCCAAAGGTGCTTTACCACTGAGACACATTCCCAGCCCTTTTTATTTTTCATTTTGAGACAGGGTCTCACTAAATTGCTAGAGCCTCACAAAATTGTCCTTGAATTTATAATCCTCCTGCCTGACTCCTACCCAAATTGTTGAGATTACAGCCACGTGTTATTGCATCTAGCTTTTTTTTTTTTTTTTTGGTACCAGAAATTGAACTGAGGGTCACTTAACCATTAAGTCACATCCCCAGCCCCTTTTTAGTGTTTTATTTTGAGACAAGGTCTCACTAAGTCGTTAAGAACTTGCTAAATTGCTGAGGTTGGTCTCAAAATTGAAATGTTCGTGCCTCAGCCTCCCAAGGCACTGGGATTACAGGCATAGGCCACTGCACTCAGCTGGAAAGATGTTTTTAAAATGACAACCATTAAAGAATTCAGTTCTTTGAATGTTCATGTTTTTTCTGTCTTCCAAGTCCTTTAAGAATACAGGACCTCACCTTTAGAACTTACTCTGAATAGAAAAATTCTAACCTGAGCTAACTTTCCCACTGAATTCTGAAAATACCCAACAGGAACACTGGTTTAAATATATTTTTCAGAGGCAATATACATATCTTTCCAGAAGAGAGGGTAACATTATATTCTATCAAATATAAACACTTTCATGCCAGTTAGTTGATTAGAACTTTTGCAATATAACTACCAGTTGAAAACAAATTCTGATAAAAAAGAAAATGAGCTTGAGCAGGGGAAAGGATTTCTAGGAAAGAATACTTGTCTCTTACATGGGAGGATATGAGTGTTTATAAGTACACAATTATGCATATATTTGTGAGGTCTAATGTTTAAAAAGACAGTACTAACCCCCAATGACTCACTAAAAAATTTTACCCATAACAAAACCTTATTGCCAACACTGCAAATGGAGTAACTGCGAAAGATAAAGCAAAACCCATTAAGCATTAGGGAATTCCACTCATTTTCAAAACTCAAAGTTATTAGAATTGAAGATATAAAGAAACTCAACATCAAATAAAGTTTATAACAAAAACAAATTAAAATCAAAACTACCATTCAAAAACATCAACCAGTTGTCTACAAAGTAATGTTCAAAGGATATTCTAAAAATGATAATATCTTGTAATTATTTCTCAAATGTATCCAGGGATGCTCCTAAGAGAAAAATCCCAATAACTCAACCACTACTATTAACTACTTAGACTAATCTTTACTTCTCTTCACTGTTTGTTTTCACTAGTCATTACCAAAACTGCTAAGAGTTTTCACGTGGATTTTGAGGATGAATTCTCACTAGCCCTATAAGTAACATATATAATTCTTTCATCCTATTACTAATTTAAAGCAAAGATAGTAATGATGAAAGTCTGAATTTAGGAAAAAGGATTAAAAATCCAATTCAAAGAGAATCAGACGAAATAATGATGATTTTCCATTAGGAAAGGAACGTTAGTTACACCAATCTCATCAAGCATAAACAATTATTACTAGATCATAGTGGTTTCTAAGCAAAAGAATTTCATAAATGAAAGTACATTCAATGTAAGCAAGCACACTGGAGTTCCACATTCTTATTCAGTAGAAACATCTCCTGGATGAAAGAGATAATACATTTTTGCCTAAGCTCTTTTTCTCCTTTTGTTCTACCTATTTTTTGGGAGGGTTGGGGGACTGTGAATCATGGTTTTAAACAAAACCTAAGATTCAGGGAAAAACAAAAACAAAAGAACCTCCTGACTGTGGTTGACTAAAAATGGTCCTCCAAGATGTCCATACTCCAATTCCTAGAACTTGTAAATGTTACCCTTCATGGCAAAAGGGACTTGGTAGTTGTGATCAAATTAAGGATCTTTTGGCAGATGCAGTGGTTCACACCTGTAATCCCAGGAACTCAGGAGGCTGAGGCAAATAAATTCAAGGTCAGCCTGGACAATTTACCAAGACACTGTCTCAAAATAAAAAAAAAAAATTACAGGGCTGGGAACGTAGGTCAATGGTACAGTGCCCCTGAACTCAATCCCCAGTATTGCCAAAAGAGAAGGGGGGAAGAGGAAGAAGGGAAAGAAGGGGGGGGGTAGGGAGAGGGGAAGAAAGAGAAGGAGGAGGAGAAGAAGAAAAACAGGAGGAGGAGGAGGAGGAAGAAAACATTAAGGATCTGAGATGGTGAGATTATCCAGATGGGCCCTATGTAATTACAGGAGTTCTTCTAGGAGGTATTGAGGATAGAGGAAGAGGCTAAGAGCCAAAGAATGCAAGGAATGCAACTCTAGAAACCAAAAAGGCAAATAAATGGGAGAATCCCCTAGAGCCTCCAGAAGCACACCCCTGCAGACACCATGCACTCAGCCTAGGGAAACTTATGTCAGAATTATGACCTCAAGAACTATAAAATAGGGAGCTGAGGCCATAGCTCAGTGGCAGAGCACTTGCTTTGCATGTGTGAGGCACTGGGTTCGATCTTCGGCACCACATAATAATAAATAAATAAAGATAGTGTGTGCATCTACAACTAAAAGAATATTTTTTAAAAAAGAACTGTTAAAAAGTAAGTTAATAATAATATTATTATTAAAATATATATTATTAAATGATATATGATAATATATAATAAATAATATATAAATTATAATAATATATTAATAACATCTAATATAATAAATTATAATAATGTATTATATATTATTATATAATATATAGTTATATAATTATAATATAGTATTAAAATAATATTTTAACAATATAAGATACACTATTTAAAAAAAATTTTTTTTAGTTGTAGATGGACACAATATCTTTATTCATTTATTTATTTTTATGTGGTGCTGAGGATTGAACCCAGTGCCTCACACGTGCAAGGCAAGCACTCTACCACTGAACTACAGCCCCAGCCCTACACTATTATTTTAATAATAAAATAACTGTAAAATAAGTCATTAAGCTCATAGTCATTTGTTAAAGCAACAAGTTAACATAAACTGATCTAACCTCTCATTGTTAATATGCTGTCACACTCAGCAATTTATTCATTCCACTGACATCTACGGTACATCAGGCACTACATAAAATATTTTGGATCCAAACCCTTCAAGAGCTCCCAGATGGACTGGGGTTCTGCCTCAGTGGTATAGAGCTTGCCTGGCATGTGTGAGGCAGTGCGTTTAATCCTTAGCACATAAAAATAAATAAGTAGAATTAATGTATTGTCTGTCTACAACTAAAAAATATTAAAAAAAAAAAAGAGGTCACAGACTATTGGCCTTCATCTTCTCCCTGCCAAACAACTTAATACAACTATTTAACTATTTGTTTCCAACAAGTAATTCAGTCAATTAAGAAAAAAAAGGAAGAGTTCTACATACCTGGTCATGGATGAGCCCATGATAGAGAATGCTCTGCATGTCCCTACAAAGCCGCTCTAGGCCACCATACTTGGACCAAACATTGGGGCTGTTGGCTGACACCAAGCCCTCAACAGTAGTCTTCAAATTACCCAGCAACTGCCAGTGCTCCCTCCTGCAATTATATTAATGATTAGTTAAGTTTGTTATACCTGATTTCTGATTGTATCAAAGAAAGTCTAAGCCAAGGAGCCTCCTGCCCACATTCTAATGTTCTTTCCCTTATTCATTTTTCACTTGAGAATAGACTCAACTCTAGGAGGATAAAATTGTAAAGCACACTAAAATTAAAAACAATAAACAATCAAAAACCCCTTACATTTACATGACACATTATACTTTGTGAGTGACTTTCATCTACTGTCTAATTCAATCCTCATATAAGTAGTCTACAACTTGTGTGTTTTTTGGAGTATGACCCATTAAGATCCATTTCTGGACAGTGACAGTACATGAGCAAAAAGATGAGAACATTTACTTAGAACCAGAAATCTTTTGCAAAATAAACCAACAAAAAAGCCAAAACAGTTCCACACCAGAGTTCCTGCCCACTGGCCGGAGCACAGGCCAAGGCCCAGGACCACCTTTAGGGACCACTGCAGGAGCCCAGCCAAAGTCAGACCAGAGACTGCTAGCCACCAGTCACAGGGGAACCCAGACCCAGGGGAAGGACTGCCTCCTGTGACCCCTGAGGGAGACCTGGCCTAAGTGAGGCCTGGGACCACTCCCAGTTCTGCGCCAGAGCCCCTGCCGACTGGCAGGAGCACAGGCCAGGGCCCAGGACCACCTTCAGGGACCTCTGCAGGAGCCCAGCCAAGGTCAGGCCCGAGATTGCTACCCACCAATCCGCTGACCCACAGGGGAACCCAGACTCAGGCGAAGGACTACCTCCAGGGACCCTGGCGGCTGAGGCTAGCGCCAGAGTCCCCACAGATCTGCAGGAGCCCAAGCCCAGGGCTAGACCCACCATCTGGAATCCCTGAGGGAGTTTAGGCCAAGATCAGCCCTTAGGACTGCCCTCACAGGTCTGTGTGAGAGCCCAGGCCCAGGACCAACCCTGCACATAGTGAGGATCCACACTGTTGCTCCCATCCTGTATCCATCTTGTACACAGCAGCCGTCCCCATAGTTCTTCCCATGTGTTAGTCTCTACCTTGGGTCAACAGACAGGGCCTAGAGGCAGCAGGCCCCCAAAAGTGCTGCATCTCCGATCAATCAGCCCAAAACCATTGTAAGCCCCATCCATCTTGGGCCACTCCCACTGCCATCTTGAGTTACCTCCACTACTGCCACCACCATCTTTAGTGGCAATAGTGCCCTTCTGGGGACACCTGCTGGGGACTGGAAGTGAACTCCAAGGTGAGATACAGGTAATCTGTAGTGTCATTACAAGATTATAGGATAGAAACTTCAATACCTCAGATTGCAAGAAAGGAAGATACATAATATGAAAAAACAAGGGAAGAAAGTGCCCCAAATAAACTAAGATACTACAATAATAGATTTCACTGACAGCACAAAGAAAGAATTCAGAATGTACGTAATTAAAATGATCTGCAAATTAAAGAATGACTTAAGCGAGCAAATACAGGCAAAAATTGATCACTCCAACAAAGAAATAAGAGAGCAAATAAAGGCAGCCATTTTTCACACCAACAAAGAGATAAGGGAGCAAATACAAGTAGCAAAATATTACTTTAAGAAAGAGCTAGAGAATGTGGGGAAAAAAACAATCAGAAATTCTTGAAATGAAGGAAACAATAAACCAAATAAAAAATTCGACAGAAAGCATCACCAGCAGACTAGATCATTTGGAAGACAGAACCTTGGATAATAAAGACAAAATATACAATCTTGAAAATAAAGTTGACCATATAGTGAAGATGGTAAGAAATCATGAACAGAACATAGGATAATTATGGGAGAGCATCAAAAGAACAAATCTAAGATTTATTGGGATAGAAGGCAGCACAAAATTTCAAACCAAAGGAATGCACAATCTCTTCAATGAAATGATATCAGAAAATTTCCCAAACATGAAAAATAAATTGGAAAATCAAATACAAGAGAAGATACAGGACACCAAATGTACAAAATTACAACAGATCTACACCAAGGCACATTATCATGAAAATGCTCAGCACACAGAAAAGGATAGAATTTTAAAGGCCACAAGAGAGAGGAATCAGATTACATGTAGGAGGAGACCAATTTAGATCTCAGCAGATTTTTCAACCCAGACCCTAAAAGCCAGGAGATCATGGAATAACACATACCAAGCCCTGAAAGAAAATGGATGCCAACCAAGAATCTTATATCCAGCAAAATTAAGCTTCAGATTTGATGATGAAATAAAAACCATGATAAACAAAAGTTAAAAGAATTTACAGCAGGAAAGCCTGCACTACACAGCATTCTTGGCAAAATATCCCATAAGGAGGAAATGATAACCAACAATGAAAATATACAAAGAGAGGAACTACACTAAAGGAAAGGTCAATGAAAGGAGAAAGCAAGTCAAGGTAAAAACCAAAAATAAACCAAAATGACTGGGATTACAAATATTTCAATAATAACCCTGAATGTGAATGGCCTAAACTCATCAATTAAAAGACAGACTGACAGACTGGACTAAAAAAAAAAAAAGACCCAACAATATGCTGCCTAAAAGAGACTCATCTCACAGGAAAAGACATCCACAGACTGAAAGTGAAAGGGTGGTAGAAAACATATCACTCATATGGACCGCATAAACAAGCAGGAGTTTCCATCCTCATATCAGATAAAGTGGACTTCAAACCAAAGTTACTGAAAAAGGATAAAGAAGGATATTTCATACTTCTTAAGGGAATCATACATCAGCAAGACATAACAATCATAAATATCTATGCCCCAAACAATGGGGTATCTACGTATAGCAAACAAATCCTTCTCCACTACAAGAATCAAATAGACCACAACACAATAATACTTCGTGACTTTAACACAGCTCTCTCACCACTGGATAGATGTTCTAAACAAAAATTAACAAAGAAACCACAGAACTCAATAAAACAATCAATAATTTAGACTTAACAGACATATATAGAGTATTCCATCCATCAATGAGCAAACACATTTTTTTCTCAGCAGCACATGGATCCTTTTCCAAAACAGATCATATGTTATGTCACAAAGCCAGTCTTAGCAAATACAAAAAATAGAGAGACTACCCTGCATCCTATCTGACCACAATGGAATAAAATTAGAAATCAATGACATATTAAAAAAATACAAACTAAGCCAGGCACATTGGCGCAAGCCTGTAATCCCAGCACTTAGGGAGGCTGAGACAGGGGAATCATGAGTTCAAAGCCAGCCTCAGCAATGGTGAGGCGCTAAGCAACTCAGTGAGACCCTGTCCCTACATAAAACACAAAATATGGCTGGGGGTGTGGCTCAGTGGTCAAGTGCCCCTGAGTTCAATCCCCAGTACCAAAAAAAGAAACTACTCCAACACCTGAAAACTAAATAATATGCTATTGAATGATGCATGGATAACAGAAGACATCAGGGAAGAGATAAAAAAATTCTTAGAGGTAAATGAAAACTCTAATACAACATATCAAAATCTCTGGGACACCATGAAGGCAGCATAAGAGGAAAGTTCATTGCATTAAGCTCATTCATTAAAAGAAGTAAACAATAAATGACTTGACTCTACATCTCAAAGCCCTAGAAAAAGAAGAACAAACCAACATCAAAAGAAGTAGAAAACAGGAAATAATTAAAATCAAGGCTGAAATCAATGAAATTGAAACAAAAGAAACAACTCAAAAAATTGACAAAACAAAAAGCTGGTTCTTTGAAAAAATAAATAAAATTGACAAACCCTTAGCCACTCTAACAAAAAGAAGGAGAAAGAAAACCCAAATTACTAAAATTCGTGATAGAAAAGGAAATATCACAACACACACTACTGAAATACAGAGATAATTAGAAACTATTTTGAAAATTTATACTCCAGTAAAATAGAAAACCCTAAAGACACTGACAAATTTCTAAAAGCATATGACCTATCCAAACTGAACCAGGAGGTCATACACAACTTAAACAGATCAGTTTCAAGCAAGGAAATAGAAGATGCCATCAAAAGCCTGCCAACCAAGAAAAGCCCAGGACCAGATGGATTCTCAGCCCAATTCTATAAGACCTACAAAGAAGAATTAATACCAATACTCCTCAAACTATTTCATGAAATAGAAAAGGAGGGAACCCTTCCAAACTCATTCTATGAGGCAAGAATCACCCTGATACCAAAACCAGACAGAGACACATCAAAGAAAGAAAATTTCAGACCAATATCTCTGATGAACATAGATGCAAAAATTCTCAATAAAATTTTGGCAAATCACATAGAAAAACATATTTAAAAAATAATGCACCATGATCAAGTGGAGGATGCAAGGATGGTTCAACATATGGAAATCAATTAATGTAATCCAGCACATCAACAGACTTACAGATAAGAACCATATGACTTTATCAATTGATGCAGAGAAAGTATTTGACAAAATACAGTACCCTTTTATGTTCAAAACACTAGGGCTGAGATTGTGGCTCAGTGGCAAAGCACTTGCCTCGCACATGTGAGGCACTGGTCAATCCTCAGCACCATATAAATGAGCAAACAAAATAAAGACACTGTGTCCATGTATAACTAAAAATTATCTTTAAAAAAAACACTAGAAAAACTAGGGATAGTAGGAACATACCTCAACTTTGTAAAAGCTATCTATGCTAAACCCAAGGCCAACATCATCCTAAATGGACAAAAATGGAAGCATTCCCTCTAAAAATGGGAACAAGTCAGGGATGCCCTCTTTCACCTCTGCTATTCTACATAGTCCTCGAAACACTAGCCAGAGCAATTAGACAGATGAAAGAAATTAAAGGTATATGAATAAGAAAAAGAAGAAGTCAAACTATCATTATTTGCCAATGACATGATTCTATATTTAGAAGATCCAAAAACTTCCACCAGAAAACTTCTAGAATTAATAAATGAATTCAGCAGAGTAGCAGGATATAAAATAAACACCCATAAATCAATTGCATTTCTATACATCAGTGATAAATCCTCTGAAAGAGAAATTAGAAAAACTACCCCATTCACAATAGCCTCAAAAAAAAAATAAAATACTTGGGAATCAATTTAACAAAAGAGGTGAAAGACCTCTATAATGAAAACTACAGGACACTAAAGAAAGAAATTGAAGAAGACCTTAGAAGATGGAAAGATCTCCCATACTCTTGGATAGGCAGAATCAATATTGTCAAAATGGCCATACTACCCAAAGTGCTATATAGAGTCAATGCGATTCCAATTAAAATCCCAACATCATTGCTGATAGAAATAGAAAAGGCAATCATGAAATTCATTTGGAAGAATAGGAGATCCAGAATAGTCAAAACAATCCTTAGCAAGAAGAATGAAGCAGGAGGCATCACAATACCAGATCTTAAACTATACTACAAAGCTATAGTAACAAAAACAGCATGGTACTGGCACCAAAACAGACATGTATATGACAAACCCACATAAATACAGTTATCTTATACTAGACAAAGGTGACAAATGTGTACATTAGAGAAAAGATAGCCTCTTCAACAAATGGTGCTGGGAAAACTGGAAATCCATATGCAGCACAATGAAACTAAACCTCTATCTCTCATCATGCACAAAACTCAACTCAAAGTAGATCAAGGACCTGGGAATTAGACCAGAGACCCTATGCCTAATAGAAGAAAAAGTAGGCCCAAATCTTCATCATGTTGTGTTAGGCCCCAACTTCCTTAACAAGACTCCTATAGTGCAAGAAATAAAAGCAAGAATCAGTAAATGGGATGGATTCAAACTAAAAAGCTTCTTTTCAGCAAAAGACACAATCAATGAGGTGAACAGAGAGCCTATATTCTGGGAACAAATTTTTGCCACACACACATCTGATAGAGCACTAATCTCCAGGATATATAAAGAACTCAAAAAACTTTACACCAAAAAAATAAACAACACAATCAATAAATGGGCTAAGGAGCTGAAGAGACACTTCTCAGAAGAAGATATACAATCGGTCAACAGACATATGAAAAAATGTTCAACATCTCTAGCCATTAGAAAAATGCAAATCAAAACTACTCTAAGATTTCATCTCACACCAGTCAGAATGGCAATTATCAAGAATACAAACAACAATAAATGTTGGTGAGGATGTGGGGGAAAAGGCACACTCATACATTGCTGGTGGGACTGCAAATTGGTGCAACCAATCTGGAAAGCAGTATGGAGATTCCTTAGAAAACTTGGAATGGAACCACCAGTTGACCCAGCTATCCCACTCCTTGGTCTATACCCAAAGGACTTAAAAACAGCATACTACAGTGACGCAGCCACTTCAATGTTTATAGCAGCTCAATTCACCAATAGCTAAACGGTGGAACCAACCTAAATGGTGTTCAATAGATGAATGGATAAAGAACATGGAATATTACTCAGCAATAAAAGACAATAAAATTCTGTCATTTGCAGGTAGATTGATTTGGAGAATATTATGTAAAATTTATTGGCTTATAAAATAAGCCAATCCCCAAAAACCAAATGCCGAATGTTCTCTCTAATAAGTGGATGCTGATCCATAATAGGGGAGAGGACTTGGGAAGAATGGCGGAACTGGTCAAAGGGGAGGGAGGGAAGAGGGGGCATGGGGACAGTAACGATGATGGAATGAGATGGACATCATAGCTCTCACTTCATGTATGACTGCATGTATGATGTGATTCTACATCACGTACAATCAGAGAAATGAAAAGTTGTGCTCCATCTGTGTACAATGAATCAAAATGCATTCTGCTACCATGTATATCTAAGTAGAATAAATTTTTTAAAAAAACCAAAACACTACTTTTTATTCAATATACTTCTAAGTACTAAGTACAAATAAAGGGCAGAAAATGTTCATGTACATACTCACATGTACATACACACAAATATGGATAAGAATACAAATTGTCCATGATTGTTTCCTCCACGATTTTTAAGTTAAAACTGAGACAAAAATGTTTTAAAGTTAGCACTGAGCCACTTCAGGAAATGTTCCCAAACCAGTCAGTTATCAGCTCATTCTCCTAGATGACTTGATGTACTTTAGTGGAAAAGTTTGAAATTGCTGTCCTAGAAGATCCTCAACTTTCCTCTTAAATCTCCAGCATTTTCTCAACATAGTTTCCAACACAACAAAAACTCAAAACCAAACGTAGAAGGCGCTGTCCTAAAGCTCGCATGCTGGATGCTGCCGCTGCAACCATGCTGGCCGGGGAGGGGCCACAGAGTCCCATAGCTGCGGCTGTACCATGGGACCGCTGGGGGTTCTTCTTGCTGCAGAGGCATGTATGGACCCTGCATTGTACGGCTGACCAGATTTCAGAACAAGGAGCATAGCAGGATGATGAATCGTAGAGGTCTCCTGGAAGAATGGAACTGCTATCAACTGAAATGGGAAAGCCAGGCTCTGAAACCTTTGAGGATGTGGTTGTATACTTTTCCCAGGAGCAATGGAAATTCCTTGATGAGGCTCAGAGAATACTATATTGTGACGTGATGCTGGAGGTTTTTGCACTTATTGCTTCACTAGGTTGTTGACATGGAGTTGGGAATAAAGAGGCATCTTCTGAACAAGGTGTTTCTATAGAAATGTCACAAATAAATACTCCAAAGGCAGATCTGTCCACCCAGAAGCCCCATCCCTGAGAGATATGTGGCCCAGACTCAGAAGGTGATGTGCATCAGGCTGAGTGCCTAGGGACAAACTCTGGGAAGAAACTCTGTAGGGCACATGGAAAATGTCACCCATACCAGAAGCACCACAGTGAAGAGGAACTTTTTAGAAGGGATGGGAACAGGGTCTCTGTATGAGGAGTTGCAGCATCCATGAGTGGAAGAAGTCTTTCCTTTCCAAGAAGGACTTCTCAGACAGCTTGAACCATCTCCAACTCCAGGTTGCTCACAGCATAGAGAAGCAATAAAAGAATATTGAGTATATAGAAGTCTTTCATAATGGACAAAAATGCAGTAAGTGCAGTGAATGTGGGAAAGCCTTCTGCCAAAAATACAAACTTACTCAGCACCAGAGAGTCCACACTGGAGAAAGGCTTTATGAGTGCCACGAATGTGGGAAGGCCTTTAGCTACATGTACATAACTTGTTCATCACCAGAGAATTCACACTGCAGAAAGGCCTTACAAATGCAACAAATGTGGGAAAGGCTTCAGCAACAAACCAATGCTTGTTTGGCAGCAGCAAATTCATACTGGAGAAGGCCTTATGAATGCAATGAATGTGAGAAATTTTTTAGCCAAACCTCCAATCTTAGTGAACATTAGAAAATCCATACTGGGTCAAGGCCTTATAAATGCAGTGAATGTGGAAAATTCTTTACCTTAAACACCAAAGAGTTCACAGAGAAACAAGGCCTTATGAGTGCAGTGAATGTGGGAAAATCTTTAACCAAAGCTCTACCCTCATTAAACATCAAAGAGTTCACATTGTTGAAAGGCCATATGAGTGTAACAAATGTGACAAATATTTTAGTCAAAGCTTTGGCCTAACATAGCACTAGAGAGTTCACAGGGGAGAAAGACTATATGAGTGCAGTGAATGTGGAGAATTCTTCAGCCAAAGAAGCCAACTTACTCAGCACTGAAAAGTTCACAATCGAGAAATGCCCTGTGAGTGCAGTAAATGTGGAATTGTTTTTAATCAATGGTCTGCTCTAATTGAGCATGAGAACCATCACAGTCCAGATAGTCCTTATGAGTACAGTGAATGTAGGAAAGGCTTCAGCCAAAGATCTAACCTTATTCAACACCAGAAAGTTCATACTAAAGAAAGGGCTTAGAATGATATGTCAATCCATATTTAATGGATTGACACATTGGAAAGTCTCAGTAAAGGAGTCATCAGCAGGAAGTGAACATAATGCATCTGAACATTCATAGGGTAGACATTTCTTATGAGTACCAGGCTTAGGCAGCTTTTAAGCACCTGTATTTTATTTTCTGAGTACTTTCACACTGAGTTTCTATAGTAGAAGCCATCATCTCAACCGGTATTCACTAGTCACCTTAATGTGCTCAGACTTCTTTGCTGTCCCCCTCTCTAGAGAAATCATAAATAGCCTCAGCCTTTGCTGGTTGTCATTCTACTTGACTAGGATATGACCCTAACCAGCTTTGACAACAAAACCCAGTTTGTCTTCTGTCAAGTCTTTCCTCCTTTAGCCACATTATGAGACACCTGTGATCTTCATGACGGATTTTCCTAGCCTTCAGGTCATCAGTCTGGGACTACATGCATGTGTGATAGTAAATACTTAAATGTTTAAGCAAAAAAAAAAAAAATGTAAGTGAATGAAAGAGCTGGATATATGCTGAATCAAACTGGGCAACGGAAACAAGAGAAGTGTCAAACTCTGCCTCTTGGGCCCCCAATTGTTATGTTGCACACTTTATCTTCCTTTTATTTCTTTTTAAAATATAATTCCTTCCTCTTTCCAAAGATAGTCATAGGAAATGGCAATGATTTCTTCAGGGAACTTTTACCATAACTGTTTTATATCACATAAATATCTATGGGGGAGTCCTGAATTAAAATCCTTTCTATCAATACTCCCAACTAATCTCTTTTATTTTTGGAGCTATTTTAGAAAAGTGGATGATGGAAGTAAAGGCAGACAAATAAAATCCACAGATAAAATCAATGATAGATAGGGTACAGGTGTGTTATCTCAAAAGGCAGGGCCAGACGGATCTCACTCCATCTGCTCTGAAGGCCTTGTGAACAAGAATTTATTTAAATTAGAGACATCTTTCCTTAACCTTATCTCATTAAACATGGGCCACCAGACTTCTCTTGTTTTATGTCTATACCAGAGAAACTAAAGTAGTCACTAAAATGCATTTATTGTTAAGACTGTGAGAAACTGCCATCACAGAAGCCAAATGATGCCAACTTTTGCTCAATGACTCTTCATCTATGCTTCATCAGAGCTAACCTCAGGTCTTCTGACACAGTTTTCACATTCCAACAGGATACAGTCAAGTCTTACAGGCCTGAAAACCAGTCCGGCTTAAAAGGTGACTCTGCATATCTGTGTTATGATTCGTTCTGGATTAAAGAATGGCATGATAAATTCCACAAGCAAACATCAAATACCCTATCGTCCTAGGGCTTTGCTTCCAAAATCAGACAATGAGCAATGAAATCTTCAAAACATTGAACATTCAGATCTACTAATAGCTTCCTTTGGATGATACTAAAGAACTTTTCTTTTTCCACAGTAACATGCCCTTTTGTTGCCAAAGCTACCAAAGAATGTGACTTTTATTCTACAATATACCCAACAGTCTATATTTGGTGTGTGTGTATACTCATTTAGAAGAAAAGCAAACTTTTTAAAAAAATTGATTTACATGATTAGTCTGTGTCTTCACCTTGTTAGTGTCCTCTACCCTAGTGATATAATTATCATTTTCAGAGAGTTGATATACTAAATTCAATTAATGCCCATACATAGCAGTTGGATTAATCCATTCATGCCTGAATCTTAGATGTAAGTAAATGGATCACCAGGGAGAAATCAAATATCCTTTCCCTATGCTTTAACCACATTTTCAGCTGGTGAAGTCAGTTTTTCCTAGCTTAAACCTGTTTGGTGATAATTATTTATATGGTATCACCTTTTATTCACAAGTAGCCTTTACAGGGACATATTGTATTAGGCTGAAAAGTATATTAGGTTGAGAGCAGTTCTTGGAAGAGTAGTTTTTGCAAGTACACAAAATGTTTATCCCTTATTCACCTTATATTAAAAGCCTGTATTTCTAAGTCTCTCACTCTCTGCCAAAGAGGAACTAGGCCTGAGTGGCAAGGGAAAGCATAACCCACCTCCACCTGAATCATTTTCATCAATTCACAGTAAAGCCAATTTCAGAAAAAGTCCCACCTAATTTCTTTTGAAAAGACTTTGACTACATTCCTCCTTTAAAGAGTAATAGGAATTGCTTAAGTTACTCAAGGACATCTGGGGGAAAAATCGTTTTCCTAAATGTCAACTCTGTCTTAAATTTGCCAAATTATAATAAGGAGGAACAAGATTAAAACAAAAAAGTTACAAACAAATCTTATTTTTAAAAAGTAGTATTATCATATATATAACTGAAATACAACTAATAACTAAAAATAAGTAATATATGATAAATAAGTGAAAGTACTATGCAAATATAAAGGGAGATTCAAAGGAAGAAATACATACCGACACATCATCAACCCCCAAGTACTCTTATTAGTGGTAAAGGGAAACAACTTCAGCTTATCAGCATATGCCTTCATCTGGGGATTTTTATCTAGATTGGGTCATGGTATCATTACCTGAGATCACAGCTGAAGATAAGGCTGTATCAATTAAGAGAAAGAAGTATGATATCCATATAATAAAATACCATGAAAGAATTGAAATTCTTGATCAAAAAGCTTCCAAAGCTAGTGATAATATATTAAACTATAAGAACACAATACGTAAAATTACATTTATGACCACAACATAAAGATACTAAAAAAAATGTTTGTAGTGGTAACCTTTGGTGATATTAAGGGAATACACAGAAAAGGGGAAAAGTTTAGGCCTTCTCTGAGACTAGCAATTAATAAAGGATCAATGATCTGAACAAAGTTAGCAAACAAGAAACTGGAAAGCACCATAAAGGATTTTTTTAATACCCAAGTATCAGGGACTTCTTAGGCTGAAAGACTGTGGTCGGGTAAGCCCCTGAGACTTTTAATTCCAGAAAGCACTTCCTGGAAAGAAGTAATGGGTTCTTCCTCAAGGGAGAGAAAAAAAATTAAGAGAGATAATTATTGGTAACACTGAGGTAGCAAGAAACTCACACACTTAATTTATATTTAGTATTTTTTCTTATCTGGCTACATATTTTAACTATCCAGTATTAACTTCTAGACTATAGAGTTAAATATTTATGCTGCTTTTAAAATAAATAATATAGAAAAACAATACTTGACTCTCTTATATAGTCTCTCAGCTCTAGGGAACTTAGGAGAACCTAATTATTAGTCAGTTCTATCCTTTCAATGGCTGAGATCTTAATATCTGGGAGGAAATAGGCAGTATCTATAGCATACTTGGCAACTTCATACCTATTCAACAAATGTCTCACCAATCATACTAAATTTAAATTATATTGAAATTACTGAATTTCAACAATGAATTAGATTTAACAAAAGGCAGGGGAATCCCTTATGTCAGAAAACTAACCACGGATGATGTACAGACTCCTTAGTATAAAGTTCAAATATTTCAAATCACTTGGCCCCAATTGATACCAACTTTTCTGCTCAGTATTGTTTAATTTGAATACAATACAGACTACCTATCTCACTATGTTACAAACATGACAATCTTACTTATTTCTGTGACTTCATGTAGATCTTTTCATTTGGAATGCCTCTTGTCATCCCATTCAGGGATTAAAGTTCAACTCTAGCTCAATCTCTTCTCCAGAAGTTCTAAATAATCTAATTCACTGTAATTCTTTTATTAGAGCTCCCATAGTATATCTCATTGATATGCCATTCCTCCTAATAATACTTAAAAACTATTATTTAAATTGTCACATGATTAGTGGCAATCATGTTGGACAAAGCAGGTCTATAATCACCCACATAGGTTGATGAAACTTGTGGAGTAAAAGACTAAAAAAGGAGAAAGCTGGACACGGTGGTGCACGCCTGTAATCCCAGCACTTTGGGAGGCTGAGACAGGAGAATCGCGAGCTTAAAGCCAGCCTCAATGAGCAATGGCG
>PVHX01006749.1:81536-97769 GCA_004024805.1 Geosciurus inauris
AAAAAAAAAAAAAAAAAAAAAAAAACCAAGTAGAAACATCTGTGAGGAGAAAGAATACTGAGAAAATCTTCAGGCTTAGAGTTGCTATAGTCAGCTGATTTGCCCTCCCCCTCCTGGGTTCTGACAATAGCAGTTTTCCTAAAAGTTACAAGGATACATTTCTATGTTTGTATGTATATATTTCATATTGTTTTGTTTTATTTTGGGTAATAATAATTGAATTAGCAGTGTGAACTGCTAAAATATCATGTGATTAATCTGCTTTGCTACTAGTTCTATACGAACTGTCAACCCTTAGCATGATCAAAAGGGAAATAAATGAGGAAAAATATGAAATGAAAATAAATGTGAAATAAATGAAAATGAATAGGGAGGAGAAAAAAAGGTCTTTTCAATAGCAAGAGTACCACTGGCACTACCCAACTGTAAAAGGCATGATCAAATTGTTAATCTTTTCATTTCTTGAACAAATATTCATTGAGCATCAAATATATGCCAAGAACTGTGTTAGGAAGCTGGGTTATGGTGGTTAAACAAGGAAGAGCCCTATCTCTCAGGGAACTCAAAAAGCAATGGGGAAAGCCAGGCATGGTGGCGCAAGCCTATAATCCCAGCACTTTGGGAGGCTGAGACAGGAGAATTGAGAGTTCAAAGCCAGCCTCAGCAATGGCGAGGCGCTAAGCAACTCAGTGAGACCCTGTCTCTACATAAAACACAAAATAGGCCTGGGGATGTAGCTCAGTGGTCAAGTGCCCCTGAGTTCAATCTCCAGTGTAAAAAAAAAAAAAAAAAAAAAAAGTAACGGGGGAAATAGGCACTTAACTATGCTATGAAGGCATTTTACTGTGAAGTGAGAAAATGGAAAAGTACAGGTTAGGGATACCTTCTAAAGAAGTTGTTAAAGGATGACTAAGCTCTCCTGGCAAAGATGGAGGTATTGCAGGGAGTGTTGAGAAGAAAAATAAAAAAAGAAGAAGAGCAAGAGAGGTGTGAAAATGGCCAAATATCATGGTTCTGTAATTAAGAGATTCATAAGGGATAACATATAGATTGAATACTGGAATTCTGAGTAAAATACCATAGTAACTTTGTTTCTCAAAAATTCGGGCTGGGGCTGTAGCTCAGTGGTAGAGCGCTTGCCTAGCATGTGTGAGGCACTGGGTTCAATCCTCAGCACCATGAATAAAATAAAGATCCATCAACAACTAAAAAACTATTAAAAAAAATTAAATCAGTAGCGGTGTGGAGAGGCTATTTGGAATTGTAAAACTAAATTCAGACAAGAAGATTGGTTAGTATACAAAAATAATCCCCTAATGAGAGATACCAGTAGTCTGCATTGTTTGCATCTGCCCAGAATTTATGACATTTTGGTGACAGAACTCTTAATTTTCCACAGGGGAACCATTCTTCTACCAATTAACATTGATTCACGAGGTTCCAAGATGGTCCCACCTGACCCTAGGATCCAGCATTGGATATATAATTTAGGCCCAATTGAGTAGCATATTCCATATCTTGATCACAAGAACAGGAACTCAAATCAGAACAAAAAGAGTCAGTATCAGGATTTTTGCTTTTGCAGAAGCTATTGGGACTGCATTCTTTTTTTCTTGTTGGGATTGCCCAACTTGGAGTTGCTAAGGGTTATCCTGTAAAAAAGTTTGCCTGATAATGAAACCAACACATTAGGAAGCACAGCTCAGAGACAGGGACAAAGACTTGACTTTAAGAACCTAGACTGACCATTCCTAAAGCAAGATTATCCCCTGCATTTTTTTGAAAAAAAAATTTTTCCTTTCCTTCAAAGGAAAGGAAATGATGAGATGTATACACTCCTCAGTATACCACTTTATAGCCTAAGGCAATCTAGGGTGACAGACTGATGCTAGAAGACCCACTCCTTTAACTGTTTAGTTTCAGCAGACAACCTCTATACAACTGACATTTAAGAAACTCTAGGGAAAGTGAATAAAATGCATTATGGCATTTGCTAGTGGATAGCTAGCTGGATGGAAAACAATAGGAGAACCTGTGTCATAACTACACTCCCAGGTTGAAGTTAAAAATTAGACAGCCAGGCATGTTGGCACACACTTGTAATTCCTGCTATTCAGGAGGCTGAGCTAAGAGGATTGCAAGTTTGAGGACAGCCTGGGAAACTTAGTGAGACTCTACCTCAAAATAAAAAATAAAGGGCTGGGGCTATAGCTTAGTGGTAGAGCACCCCTGGGTTCAATAATAACAGAATAACAGAAGGAAAAAAAAAAAAGCCCAACACCTCAGTCCCCAATGTTTTCAACTCAGATAGAGGCGCCATGGAAGGAGGAAGAACATCTCTACTCTTGCAAATAATAACCTGTGGAGCACGAACCCATCATGTTTCAAGAAACCTGGAGATTGGATAGAAATAGACAATTCTTTGCAGTTAGTATATTCCAGGCATTCTTTGAGGAGCTTTGTGCACATTATATAGAATTATCACAGCAAAAAGACATTGTAGATAATTCTTTGCACTTAGTACATACCAGACACTCTAAATAGCTTTGTGCACATTATGCAGAATTATCACAATCTCCCTAGCTAGAAAGCATTATTCCTCCCATTGATTCAGGATAAGTAACTCCACCAAGCAGAGGAGCTAGGATTCAAATGTAGGTCTGTCTGGCTTTAAAGTTTATGTGCATTTCACTATATCAACTACTTCCAGAAAATATACTGAAGTTCTATTCTTTATGTTTAAAAATGATTCCATGTCATCAGGAAGACTGTTTCTGAATTGGGTACTGTAGTGGCCATAGAAAGGTTATGTTCCCAGTGACCCAGCCACAATATCCTAATTCTCAGGCATAAGGCGTGTATTTATCAAAAGTCCATCTGGAGCTAAGGAGGCCTCAGTACCAGGAAGCCTCATGAAACACATTCTGAGTTCACTGACTATTAACAGAGAGAAATCCTGTAACAACAATATGAATGACTGTAAGGAAAACCTCACTGATGAAATTGTTTTGACAAAAGTTAGCTGGTTAAGAGATAAGCATAAAAAAAGTAACAGGCAAAAGATATCTTAAAAGAAAATGTGCTATTATTGGCCTGAATGACAGATACTAAATGGTACCTATCTATATATTTCATTGTCACTATTAACATACCAAGAGGCAGCATAGTAAAGATATTAAAAGTGCGATTTTGGAGCCAGACTGCCTGGGTTTAAACCCCAGTCCCAAGAGAGATTCACTGTATGACTGCTTATCCTGTCCATGTTTCAGCTTCCTCATCTGTGAAATGATAGTAACTAAAATATCTACCTCATATAATTGTTAAGAAGATAAAATGAATTAATATACATAAGGCTCTTAAAAGTGCCTAGCATATGGTAAATAAGTGTTTGTTAAATAAATAACTAACGCACCTCCAGCTAAAAGGGGAAGGAAACTGAACTTAAATTTGTGACTCAGTCTGCCCCACACGAATTAGTAAAGGAAAATCAAAATAACTCTAAAACTTGTTTAGGTTCCACAGACATCTGGAGGAAGAATACATAGTCAAATATAAATAAGTAGAAACTGAAAAATGGAAAAGGGAAGTAAAATGTTCAGTTTCACTTAGTGTACATCATTCATAGATCTCTAGCAAGAACCCCAAAGTTCTGTCAGTCCAGACTTTGTTCAGCCAGCCACAGGGTACCTGTACACAAAAAGTGGAGTCACCCTTAAAACAGCAAAATTTTCACCCAGGCACATTTCAATTCTCCCCTGAGGATATTTTCTGAGGTAAATCTTCTGCCTCTAGACTTTGGACCTCAGCTACTCCTAGACCATCGCTTGTCTGAAATTGCTTCTAAATCAAGCAATCCCATAAGCCACATTCCTGCTGTAGTCCTGTCACCATTCCAGCCTCTTTAAGAGGTTAATACCAGTTTTGTTGTTGTTGTTATTGTTACTGCACTGATGGTGATGGAACCCAGGGCTTCACTCATGCTAACTACACCCACAGTAAGATCAATTCAAAGCAAACCCAAATAGGAGAACCACCTCTACAGAATCCATTTGATCGTTTGGGAAAAGTAGTTTTTAAAATATTAAATCCCAGGGCTTGGGGTATAGTTTAGTGGTAGCATGTATGAGGTCTTGGGTTCAATCCCCAGCACCCCAGGAAGAAAGCAAAACACTGAAGTTCCCTAATTTCCAGAAGACATGGACTCTCTGATAATAGTTCCATATAAATATGCACTTGCTTAGTTTGCATCGTGGAGAAGAAGTGAAAGGTTTGAAGACGAAAAGGAAATGACAGAAAGGCCCTGTCACTCTGAGAGGGGATCCAGCATTGACAAAGGGAACGCACACACTTCTGGTCTCTTCAGCAAGTCACTATCCCCACGCCATTGCCATTACATACACTCGCTTTTCATCCACAGGCCTTCCTCGCCTTCTTCCCCACACTCATTCCTGCCTCACCTTCTTCCCAGGCCACTCATAACCTCTAACCTTTGCTCCAACACATTCTTACCTCATCCTCTTATATTGGTCCAGCCTGCTGTCACCAAAAGTCTCAGCCAAGGCACCAGTCTTGTCCTATCTATAGACTCAGGCCTATAAAATTTCACTACAGCACCTCAGACTTTTTCTCTCAGACTCTCAATATCCACCTCCTCTCTAGCAGTCTTGAATCTGAGCGTCAACCTTTTCTGCTCCCCCGCCCTCAAAGAATCCAACCCATCCCTCGTCAGTTCCCCGGTCGTATCCACGCCCTGCCAGTCCCTCCTCAGAAATTCTTCCCCATCAAGTACCGCGGAGCAGGCACCTGGTTTGCGCGCCTGCCACCTCTCACGGTGCTGTCGGAGACCTCCCAAACCTCCCGGTGCTCAAGCCCACCTACAGTCCCCAACTCCTGGGCTCCCTCCTAGCCCACCTGCTCTCCTCAGGCAGGCGCTTCTCGCAGCCGCCGAGATCCATTCTGGAGCCCTCCGGCCGCATCCGGGGCTGCGAAGCCGCCACCTAGCTGAGGAGAGGCGGCCCGGCCGCTTTGCTCGTCAGGGCGCCGAGAGCCCCGAAGACACAGAGGAGACACCCCAGGCTGGTGGGCTCAGAGTGATGCACTACTCTGGGGCGGCGGCAGCGTCAGTGACTGCTGTCTCAGCTGCGGTTTCTATCCTTGCCACCCCCACTTCCGGCTCCAAGAACTACAACTCCCAATCAGCCCTTCGACGATCCAGCCGCTTCCAGCATGCACCGCTCTACCCAATCCGAGGCCGCGCTCGCGAAAGACTGCAGACCTCAGTGGAGGGTGTGCGATGTTTGCACTCGGCTGGGAACTGGGATCTAAATCTCCGGTAGACGCCTGGTTTCAGGAAGTCGTAAGGGTGCAGACACTTAGGCATTTCTGTCCCATTTACCCTGGGAACTGGACTCAGAGGTGTAAACTAGGAAGTAACGCTGGTCTATTCCAAGTTCGATTAACTCCATTTCAATCCCCTCACCCCCCGGTTTAACACCTGTTGGTAGTGTTGGGAGACCTCAAGTATTTAAATAAAGGGTTCACATGCCTAAGGACACAAGTCACTTTGGGATCACAAAATTAAAGAAGGGAAAGGTTTCCTGGAAGACTGATGTCAGCGCAGAGTTTTTAAGGATGAGCACGCGTTAACTAGGAGAAAAGGGGAAATGAAGGTGGAGAGAACAGCCCAGGCTGACATAAGGAAGTAGCTGGTTTGGGAACTGCTGGTTCCGAATGGTAATCAAAGTTGGGAAAGGGTGGGAAACAATGATGTGGCATTCCGGAGCAGGTAGGCCAGATCATGAAAAACCATTTTAAGGAATTTTGATTTTATACTGAAATAATTAGTATATCAAGGATATGCAAATCACGTGATTTGATCAAACCTTAGAAAGCTAACTTTAAAAATGTGAAGACAGGACGAGGTATGTACTATGTTAGAGATGAAGGTGGGGGAAAAGACGGAGGAGACTTGGAATCCTTGCAGGAACCAAACAGGTGATGCCAACGAGTGAAGTAAACCAGTTCCAAGAAACAACAGGAAATGGCAAGAATTCTGAACTAGAAAGCTCAGACCCTAACCAAGAAGGGAAGTCTCACCTTTGCTGTAACTGAATATTGTCGAATTGGCATATGAGCCTAAGGTTGCCACATATTCTGATTTTTCAAAAGAAGCTGAAACCTAAACTGGGTGTAGCTCAGTGGCAGAGTGCTTACATAGCATGTATAAGGCTCTGCAAAAAAATAAAAGCAGCTGAAATCTTGTCTAAGTAGAATTTCCAAGTTTTTAAATGTTGTCAATAATTTTTTAAGGGGGGGGCTAACAGGTTTTAAAAAATTTTCTACATTGCACAGATCAAACAAAATTTGTAGGACTGGGACTGTGGCTCAGTGGTAGAACACTTGCCTACCACATGTGAGGCACTGGGTTTGATCCTCAGCACCACATAAAAATAAATAAAATAAAGGTATTGTATCCATCTATAACTAAAACATACATATATGAAGAAAATTGTCTGTAGGCTGCAGGTGGTTGTTAGTTTGTAAGCCTAGGCCTAAAGCAGTGACTGTAAAAACAAGGAGGTGCAGATTACAGTAATAGGACAATAGAATCAGTGCTGATCTATGAAGGACTGCATATGGCAAGGGAGGGATAGGAAGAGATCGGATAATTCCACGAAAAACTAATGACTATTAACATGACTTTTAGGAATTTTCAGATTTGGGAAAATGTGGGGGGCAGTTAAAAGTGAAATAAGAGAAGCTTTTAATGAAAATTATGATTTCATTTGTATAAAAATTCTTTGTTCAAACTTAGTCGTATTTTCCTACTAAATAATTTATGCTTTTTAAGTAAGGGACAACATTAGTTACTAAGATTTCACTATTTTCTGCTTCTCCAAATGTATGAAACTCACTTTTTGACATAACAGTATAATCCCAAAGTAATGCAATGTGATCTCAACATACTTACAGTCAGCTTTATTAGGAAACTAAAACTATAATTATACTACAAGTTCTGGAAAACAGGATTTTTTTTAATATTCAAGTCTGGGTTTATATGTATTTTCTTTAAAGCAGTTAGTAAACATGACAATAATATGCACTAGCTGTGTATCCACACCCTGTGCTTTTTCATCATCTCAGACCCTCATAATCCTAAATCCCTGTGTGTTATTCCATTGCTTCCCTTATTATCTAGTTTCTTTCCATCTGGCTATATTCCTAACGAGTGTTATTTAGATTTTTTTGTATTGTAACATTATAAAGAGGGTATTAAGGAGTATTCTAGGGGGTCTCGCTTTTTTGCTTAATATTGATAAGATTCATTCGTGTTGTTATGTGTCACTATAGTTCATTGATTTTCACTGCTGCATATTAGTCCATTGTATGAACAGTCAGTTCATATATTAGTCCATTTTATCACATTTTATTCATTCTCTCTCCCCTTGATAGGCATTTAAATTTCCAGAGTTTTACTCTTGTAAACTCCTATGAATAGTCATGTAAGTCTCCTCTTGCATATAAGCAAGAGTTTCTCTTAAGTGCATATGAAGAGTGGAATTGCTTGTCACAGTTCTTGTTTGAATCATGGGTTGGTAGGTGCATAGTTTTAAAATAAATAGTTATTAAATTATGACTAATTATAGTCAGTTATTTAAAATAACTAATTAACTAAATGAAAATACCATGCTTGGAAACTGATGAGAGTATGTCATGAACCAAGGATTATGATTAACCCAATTTTGTGCATCAGATCCAAATACAAAAAATTGCCAAATATAAAAAATATCTAGCATCATGGTTCAATAGTGTCACACAAATGCAGTTGCCTTACTCAGCAATTACTTTCTGATTTTTTTAATAAAATTTTTTTAGTTTCTTGTAGGGCAAGAGATAGAAAGAACCTAGGTCCTCTCACATGCTAAGCAAGCACTCTACTACCGAACTCCACCTCCATCCCTGAATTTGTATTTTAAAAGTCACAAAACTTGAAGAAGTTCATCCGATCCTAATCAATCTGTTCGTTTTGAAGTTTACCAGAATACTATTTTCATACAAACAGTAGGTCTTACAGAATCACTGGCAGAAAGCCAATTTCAGCCGAGGCTGGTGGCACATACCTGTAATCCCAGCAGCTTGGGAGGCTGAGACAGGAGGATTGCAAGTTCAGAGCCAGCCTCAGCAATGGTGAGGTGCTAAGAAACTCAGTGAGACCCTGTCTCTAAATAAAATACAAAATAGGCCTGGGAATGTGGCTCAGTGGTTGAGTGATCCTGAGTTCAATTCCCAGTACAAAAAATAAAAAGGCCAATTTTTTACTCAAGGATTGGTTAATCAAATAATGGATTTAAAAAAAAATTTTTTAGTTGTCAATGGACCTTTATTTTATTTACTTATATGCAGTGCTGAGAATCCAGGGCCTCGTATGTGCTAGGCAAGTACTCTACCACTGAGCCACAACACCAGCCCAAATAATAGATTTTTTAAACCTCATTACATTTACCTATTTGCCAAAATTTGCTTTTTTTAAAAAAATATTTGTTTTTAGTTGTAGATGGACACAATATTTTTAGTTTATTTATTTATTTATTTATTTTTATGTGGTGCTGAGGATTGAACCCAGTGACTCACACATGCAAGGCAAGCGCTCTACCACTGAGCTACAACCCCAGCCCACCAAAATTTGCTTTTAAGGATTAATATTCTTGAATATATTAAACAACTAGCAATATAGTCATGAATATGTTCTCTTTTAATATATTCACTAAAATTATTTTTAGCAAAATATTTTGTAGTATTCAAATTTTAAAAGCTTAGCAATGTCTTCTACTGGCCAAGTCAAAAAGAACTTAAGAATCAAACTGAGTTTGAAAATTATTCTCAAACTCATGATGTATATACATATCTACCTTATCTTAAAAGTAAACACAACCCTACATTCTTAACCCCTTTGCTTTTCAGAGTAGAATTTCTGAACACAAAACGAGTCCTTGAGGCTCTATGAAACAAATATATATATACAAACACACACACACATATATATGTATATACATCTATATATAAAAAAATAGGAAGGAAGAAAGGGAGAAAGGGAAACCTTCACAGTAGACTATCAACTAACAAACATAAAGGAATTGATAGAAAAATCACTACTTTGCAACCATCATAGTTAAAATTGATTCAATCAAGAATCAACTATGACAGGATATCTCAGTAGAAAAGTGCTTGCCTAACGTGCATAAGGCCCTGGATTTAATCCCCAGTAACACACACACACACACACACACACACAAATTTGTTCTGAACAGTATATTTTCACAGCCTCAAAATATCTCCCCACAGATGGCTTCATTACAAATGTAAGGAAATACCTTTACAACAGAAAAACCTAGCAGGCATCACCTTTACCAAATGATCAAAATTAGGATCACCAATAATAACACAAAATGACATCATATGTCTCCTTATGTTGGACACTGAAAAGGGCATGATGTGACTTGCATAGTATTCCTGATAGAAATGAATAACCTCAAACTAATCACAAAGTAATAATAAGACAAAACCAAGTGGAGTGATAATCCATGCAACAACTGCCTTCAAGCCTCAAAAATGTAAATATCTGGGTGCAATGATGCAGGCCTATAATCCCAGCTACTCTAGCTGCTGAGATAGGAGGATGGTAAGTTCCAGACCAGCCTGGACAACTCTTAGGGAGATCCTGTCTCCAAATAATTTTTGTTTGAAAAGAGGGCTGAGGATGTAGCTCAGTGGTAGAGCACTTGCTTAGCAGGGGTAAGGCCCCATTTAATCCCTAGCATGGTTAAAATAAATAAATAAATATCATAAAGGACTAATAAAGGCTGATAAAACTTTTTCAGATTAAAGGAGGAGCAGTTCAAAGAAATGCACCATGTGAATCTGGATTTGATTCTAGATTGGAAAAAAAATTCTATAAAGGCTTTTTCAGTATTGGTAAAAACTTTGTTATGGACTACATATTGTATAATAGTATTACACTAATGTTAAATTTCCTGAACTTGATAATTTGAGCATGTTTATATTAAAGAACATCCTTAGAGATATGTTTTAAAGAATCATGATTTCTATAACCTCCTCCCAAGTAAACAGTAACAGTAATTATGTCTATCTACCTACCTACATGTAGACAAAGCAAATATGGCAAAGCTTTAGTAATCTGTAAACCTAAGGGAAGAATAAATGAGTATTCATTCATATGTATGCAACTTTTCTATAGATTCAAATGTTTAAAAAATAAGCAAGGATCTTAGTATGATTTTACTTTCTTATGATTGTATCCTGATCAATATAATCAAAATGTTAGTGTTTCACATGGAAATTTCTTAGCTTATGGTGATTACATTTTGAATATATTTTAAAATTAATTTATTTTCCTTGTAGTTTGTCATTTCTATAAGTCTTCTTAGCCAATTTTGCCAAAAACCAATTCACTTAATTTACCAAATGTACTGATTTACCAAAATTCTTTTTCTTTTAATCATATATACTTTATGATTTTAAAAACTTTTGAGTACTAGGGGTGTAGCTCAGTGGTAGAGCAGTTACCTAGTCTGAACAAGGCCTTGGGTTTCATCTTCAGTGCTGCAAAAAATTAAAAAAAAAAAACTGAAAGAAAGTGAAAAAGGAATTTTGCCAAGTTTTAATTATCTGGTCTTTATTTTGTCTTTACAAAAAAATTCCACCCTCTCTAAGCACTTATTATTGGTTTGTTTATTCACTTATACAGGAAAGTTTATTACCAGCCTTGGACAATGCAAACAAATTTGGAATTTTCAATTTTAAAATGAAAATGAATAAAAACTTATTTATGTACCAAGCAAAATCTTAACAGCTGAGAAATGTTCCAACTTCTTACACCTTTAGCTAGCTGCTGGACCCAGAGGAGAGTCCCTCTATGAGACAGAACAATGTTAGTGCATAGACCAGACTGGGCTCATCCCACAACAGGGAAACTGAGGAGCAAAGAAAAGAAGCATAAGGAGAAATAGGAATGCCTAAAGGCCCTTATGATCCTAGAATTCTGGCTCCACTGAGCCTTCCAAGACTACAAATCAATCCAGTATGCATTGAGGATATCTTTTTTTTTTTTTTTTGGTATTGGGGATTGAACTCAGGGGCACTCGACCACTGAGCTACACCCCCAGCCCTATTTTGTGTTTTATGTAGAGACAGGGTCTCACTGAGTTGCTTAGCACCTCGCCATTGCCGAGGCTGGCTTTGAACTTGTGATCCTCCTGTCTCAGCTTCCCTAAGTGCTGGGATTACAGGCTTGAGCCACCGCGCCCGGCTGAGGATATCTTTTTAAAGAAAGAAATTTTATCTAAATAGGGGGAAACTGTGTGATTTATGAAAATTTGTTTAGTTTTAGAAAATTCTACAGTTGGCCACTTAGTGAATGGACCTAGAACCCCGGGGGGTCAAGACCTCCATCCTGCCCAGAGAAGTCAAGACCTAAATAGGAGAGAGCTTCCTCTCCCCTGAGTCCAGGAAGAATTCCCCTTCAAGTTCTCCTGTCTACCCAAAGTACCTTCCCAAAGTTACAGAAAAACTGATAGTCAGGGACATGGGAATCAGTACTAGTCCTTTAAACTGGCTAGCTAGGGTGGGCAGGCTCCTCAATAACTCCTGAGTTTTTTTTTTTTAAGGAAGCAGCTTTGCCTGAAACTCTGGCTGTCATGGTCTACTGTATTCCCAGCATTTAGCACTATCTTGCACATAGTAGGAACTCAAACTGTTTGCTGAATGAATGAATGAACAAATGAATACTGAGACCAAAAGGCAAAAGACTAGAACTGCAAAAAGTTAGAACAAAAGAAATGAGTAAAATAGGAGAGGAACAAAAGCTATAACAAGGTAGAAAAACAAAAAAACAAAAACGACCATACCAGAAAGCATTGGCAAAGGCAAGAGAATGGGAAGAATTGAGCAGAGAAGAAAAGGAAAACTGTACTTTATATATAAACTGTACTTTATTTATATATATACAGTTAGTATACTAACTAGTATTTTGTTATTTCACATAAAAAATACAAATTTTACCATTCCCTTATACCAGTATAATACACATTACATCAGCAAATGAATTCTAGAAATCCTCTTGTGAAAAGCAAAAGAAGTAATGCAAAAGACATTACAAGAAAAAGATGTTACATACTACTATCATTCATGAAAGGACAAAACTCCTGAACAAAATATTAACAAATTAAATGCAACAATATATAAAAATGATAATACACCATGACAAGATTTATATCAGAAATGTAACATTTGAAAATCAATGTAATTTACCATGTTAGAAAATTAAAAAATTTAAAAAGAAAAACCATTTGATTTTTGCAATAAGTTCAGCAAAATTATTAAATTCAACATTCATTTATTAAAACTCCCAGCAAACCAGCAACAGAAGGGAACTTTTTTGTGGGGGTGGGTACTGGGGATTGAACTCAGGGGCGCTTGACCACTGAGCCGCATCCTCAGCCCTATTTTATATTTTATTTAGAGACAGGGTCTCATTGAGTTGCTTAGCACCTCACTTTTGCAAAGGCTGGCTTTGAACTCGTAATCCTCCTACCTCAGCCTCCCGAGCTCCTGGGATTACAGGTGTGAGCACCTATAAGGAACTTCTTTAACCTAACAAAGGACATCTAAAAAAAAAAAAAATTTGATCATATTTAAGGGTGAATGAATCTTTCCCTCTGGGGTTGGAAACAAAGCAAAAACATTCACTTTCACTTGACTATGATTAAACATTGTATTAAGAGTCTCTAGTCAGGGCTGGGATTGTGGTTCAGTAGTAGAGCGCTTGCCTCGCATGTGGGAGGCACTGGGTTCGATCCTCAGCACCACATATAAATAAATGAATAAATAAAGGTCAATCAACAACTAAAAAAAAATTAAAAAAAAAAGAGTCTAGTCAGTACAATAAGGTAAGGAAAAGAAATTTTAAAACATACAAATTAGAAACAATTACACTAACTGAAATAATCCAGTTTTTAGAAAGTACATACTAAATTGGGTGCGGTGGTGCAAGCCTGTAATCCCAGCACTTAGGGAGGCTGAGACAGGAGAATGGCGAGTTCAAAGCCAGCCTCAGCAAAAGTGAGGCGCTAAGCAACTCAGTGAGACCCTGTCTCTACATAAAACACAAAATAGAGCTGGGGATGTGGCTCAGTGGCTGAGTACCCCTGAGTTCAATCCCCAGTACCAAAAAATCAATCAATAAATAAAAATAGAAAGTACATACTGTATGATTCCATTCTTCTAAAATTCTTGAAAGTGAAAATTAACCTATAGTGATAGAAAACAGATTAGTGATGGCCTAGGCAGTAAGTTAGGGGAATAATGGACATATTTATTATACTGATTATCATGGTGTTTTTCACAGATATGCACTGCATACTGTATATATTGAAAACTATGTATTTTATTGTCTATCAACATCTCAATAAATCTGAAAAAAGAAGATTTAAAAGGCATATTAAACTAATTTTAAAAAGTTAAGGGGTTGAGAATATAGCTCTGTGGTAGAGTGCTTGCCCAGCAAGTATGAAGCCCTGGAAAAAGAAAGTTAAGAGATGTATGTAAGTTATGTTTACCTTTGAGAATGTAAGAATTGTAATTTCTATACAATTATAAAAAGAGAATCTGAAAGTATTAATAGGAAAGTATGGTATGTTGTTAAGGTTGCCAGATAGAGCAAATAAAAATGACTCCCAGCTAAACTTGAATTTCAGATAAGTGAATAATTCTTTAGTATAAATATATCCTAAATATTCATAAAACAGTCTAGTTAAAAAATGTGGTTTATCTAAAACCTGGGACATACACTAAACAGTTGTTCATTGTTTATGTCCAAATTTAACAGGTCCTTTATTTTCCCTACTGTCCTAGATGTTGTCTTATCTACATTATGAAACCAAGCCTCTAAAAAGGGTGACTGCTTGAATTGTTTTGACTTAGATGAAGTTACTGAACTGCTGTATGCCTGTGTCCAGCACAGTGCTTTATTAATAGGAAGGGCTCAGATAATACCTTTTGCTGTGCAGGCTGTGAGAAGATAGGAATGCATCCATCTTGCTTACCATTTTATCCCATTTTATTACAAAGGTGCTTGATGAATATATGATTAAATGAATAGCTGACTCTCATGCCCCAGAAAATTGTAGAGTCGATCCTTTAACCCCAGCCCTTGTAGCTAGCTGATAGACTTAGACAAAGCCCAGTTCTGATTTCTTGGCTTGTCTCCTTCAATTTGCTGTGTGTTTTTCAGGTTGCTATTTTGTTTTGTTTTGTGTGTAACCAGACCTACCATTCCCCACAATGCCTCATTCTTGTTTTCTTGCTTTTCCCTTTGGAATCTGGGGAGATTGCTCTGAGACTCTGAGACCCTCAGCCCAGGGGGAAACCTGAAAGTCCAAAATACAATTGCAAAAATTGCTTAATGAAAATATTGGAGCATGTCTTTTTTGAGTTAAGATTTGAGTTAGGTCTTAAGTTTTGAACAGAAGACTAAAATAAAAGGAAATCTATATTAGTGGTAGGGAAGATTTTATGTATTTGGGATTTTTGTTATCTGTCCTATATATACCTAAATACAAAATGCTTCCAAATGCTAAGTACACATTAATTTTCTTAGATAAAATTAGGAATTTAACCTAAGGTTCTTCTCTGTAGTTTACTCCTACAAATGAACAGAGATTGTGGAAGTTATTTCTTTTGAGAGAAGGCTAATGTGGGGAAGTGTCTTGTGAGAAGAAGATTTTAGAACTGTAAGGAATCCTAGAGATAACTTAATATAACATATGATTAGTATCATTACTTTCTTGTTTTGAAGAGGAGTATATGGCCCAGAAGTGCTCCCAAGATCACATGGTAAATGACTGAAATGAGTGAAAAAGTTATCCCTCAATAAAACCTAGTGTTCCACTAACTTTTACCTCTACAACCCATTTTCCCTAGTTGTTAGCAGTCCAGACAAGGGTGGAGGTTATCAGGCAGAGACCTTATAACCTATAAAATCAAGACCCTTAAACCAAAAAACAAAAAACAAAAAACCTTGTGTCAAGAGAATCCATGTTATTCCCCTCGACAAGCTGAATTATTATTATTATTATTATTATTTTATTTTATTGCAAGACTAGGGTTTGAACCTGGGGCCACACACATGTTAAGCAGGTGCTCTACCACTGAGATACATCTCCATCCTTCTTCACTATTAAAGTTTCTTGTACTCCTTGACAAGTGTGTCCTAGGCTGATTCACTCTTCCTGTATAGTTATATTTTTGGCACCAGGAAGAAAGCCAACTTGACATTTGAGAATAAGGAGTTACTTATAAAATTTCCAAAAGCTTAATAAAAATCATACATTTCTTCAAGACCACCCAGGCTACACACACACACACACACACACACACACACACACGTCATGGTTCTTTGCTTACAGTTAAGAGATGTGACTCCTTGGAATGGCTCTTGGTTTTATTCTTGATACAGATAACAAATAACATTTACATGTAGTTTTATTGTTAAGGTAACCCCAACATTATCACTGCAAACTTCTGCTTTGAATTCAAACTTGAAAAGAGAAGATGGGACATAGATTTGTTATTAATAAATATTGGGAAATAAGTTATTAACAAACACAATGTGCAAAATAAGAAATATTTAAAGACATGGGATCCCCAAGCAAAAAATAGCCAATTGTGTCACTGCTGTTGAAGCTAGAAACCACATGACATTGTGACATTACTAAATTAAGCTTAGGCTAGTGTGGTTTTGAGATACTTCAGGTCATCACAAAGTTCTGGCTTGTGTCTATACTAAAGAAATTTTAGGAATTGGAAAGATTACCGAGATTCTTGGTGGACAGAATAGCTGCTCCTGTTTTTTTTTTTTCCTTAAATGCAAATGTCTGATATAGTTTTAAGCTGTTATAAGGATAAAGTAACCCAAATGCTTCCTTATGAGAGGTTTGAGGGAGAACGAAGTAAGAAGAAACGGGGATATCACATTTTGTAAACAGGGAAAGTTATTAAGCAGGAATTCATCAAATATTAAGAAGTTTCCCTAAAGGAATAATTTAAAAAAACAAAAACAAAAACAAAAAAACACCCGAATCCTACCTATTCCCAGCGCAAATGAGAGAAAAACGCAGCTAAATAAGCAGAGGTACTTACCCTCCCAAGGGAAGATGA